>SNQJ01S0177231.1:6592-19844 GCA_010110895.2 Picea sitchensis | reverse complement strand
TTCATTATTGAAGAAACATGCACATGATTCTAATCATATAATTGACTAGTATGTGGCCCAGGTGGAGCTGGAGGGAGAATTCCTACCAGAAACTCAATGCATACTAGATAGGAAGGAAACCCTACTCAGGAATCAAACCATTGCATAGGTCAAGGTGCAGTGGACACACTTTAGCCCAGATGAGGCTATGTGGGAAACGGAGGATGCCATGAGACAATCATATTCATTTTTGTTTACTTATGTATATACAAAGAATTTTGACAGATAGAACATCGAGGACGATGTTCCTTTAAGGGGGAGGGAATTGTAATACCCTTTTCCCCCCAGTTTTTAAATATAACTATATTTCCCAAAAGACTATGGAAAACTCAATATGTGTGAATTTTTTATTTGATGGACCTTTGTATAAAAGGAAAATGAATGTAAATTTTGTTACTTACTAGAAAATGGATAAGTGTTGCATGAGTGTTGGAAGGGGGTTGTGATAAAAGAGACCACGAATGCTATGAAAGAGATGGTTAAGGGGAACATGAATGGTTGTCTTAACCTCCACCAAACTAGTAACTTACTGGATTTAATTGCTCAGGACTGGAACAATCCTCTGACCCGTAAATGAATTACAATCAAGATGGTAGGTCGGGAAACCTCCTCAAGAGTTAATGAAGGGATGGGGGAGAGCACCCATATTTAAGGCTTTCAAACCTTTCCATGTATTGGTAATTCAAGCCACACACAATCTTGCTAAGGAAGTCGATAAAGGAAGGCGTGGTTGGCAAAGGAAGAGCTATGAAGAGTGCAGAGATGAGAGACAAACCTTTTGAGTTTGAGGAAGAAATGTGAAAAAGTGTGTGTTATGGTCGCAGGAAATAGATATTGACTCGGGAGAAGGAGAGTAACCTTCGTCCCTATCTATGACTGATTCGGGAGAAGGAGAGTAACCTTCGTCCCTCTCTATTTCTATGCTGGGAGAAGGGGAGTAACCTTCATCCCTAACTTTTTTTGAGCCAGAATAAAATTATTGAATCTAAAAGCATCGTGGTGTAGCTTAGGGGTGGCCAGTGGTAAATCCATTAGGAGTGACTGAGCCTATGGTTGGGTGGAAAGGAGCACCCCTTTCAACAGTCACATCACGCCTTATGGTTTCGATAAGTATTTTATTACGTTATGCACCTGGCGACTCCATTGTGATGACTCCACTGAGGTGAACCTATTGTTCTAGTCATGGCTTCAAGAGGGAGACACATAAGGTATACCCCACAACTGCCCTTAGTGACACCTGAAGCAGATCCGAAAAAGATTATCAGAAAAGAAAAAGCCTTCGGAGGAGGACTTTCCACTGTTGAACCAAGTATTTCTAATAACTTTCCATCTCTTTCTTTAGAAGCTCCATTGACTGCTTCACATGTCCCTATCATACCTTCTGATGGAGTTTCTAGAACTCCAAATTTTAGGTGTTCCTGCTGAGTTTTCCCCTCCCGATCTGAGATTGGAGGGAGAAATCCTTTCACTCCTCTCTCCACTGAAGCTGTAGCTTGGCCTAGGTCCAGGACCACAAAATATTTCCCTACTCCTAGCTTTTCCACCCCTCCTCTTATTACTATTGCAGCCACTGCAGAGAGGGAAGCCTCTGCCAACTCCAGTCCTGTAGCCTCTCCTCAGAACCCTCCAATTTTTCCCTTTCCACCTAGAAGCTCAGTTCTAGCATCCCCTCTTCGAACTCCTTCTCCTCCTAGTTCTCCTCCACCTAATATACCTATGGCAGGAGTGAATGCCCCCACGACGAAGATGGATACCATTATAGTTGCTAGGTATGCTCCCCTTATGTTACCTCAGCCTTTCAATGCCCTTCCAGTAGATGGATACCTTAAGCAGCTACCCAGGTTTATAGGCGAAGGGGACATAACCGCAAAAGAACACTTTGAAGCCTTTTACAGTTTCACAGATCATCATGTCATCATGCATGCAGATGTATGGATGAGGATTTTTGTTCATATCCTTGAAGGCAAGGCTAGGAAGTGGTTTAGGGCCTTGCCCCCTAGATCCATTGAAGGGATAGAGGCTTTGGATAATGTGTTCTTGAGATAGTGGGGAGATAAGAAAGCCTTCATGTATTACATGACAGAGTTCATATCTTTGAAGAGAAAGGAAGGAGATTTTGTCTTTGACTTCTCCAAGAGGTTCAATAAGATGTAAAATAAGATCCCTACTGAGATAAATCCCTTAGAAGCTTCAGCCAAAATTACTTATGCCAACCCTTTTGACCTAGGTTTCTTCCTTTTGTTGAGGGAAAGACGTGCCACTTCCCTGGCTCACATGCAGGACTAAACTCTGGAAGTTGAGTCGAATATATTGGTTGTTGATCGAATAAAAAATAAAGCTGATAGAGACATACCCAAAAAGAGATCTGAAGCCTCTGCATCCATCTCTTCTACAAATTACTCTCAAATGGACGAGTTGACAAAGATGGTAAAGACTCTGTCTGCAGAGATGGAGAAAATGAAAGTGGAGGGAAAACAGACTTAAAAAAATCCCGAGAATGTCGATAACAGAGGAAATTTTAGGAGGCCAAACAACAATCTTCCACTAATTATGCCAAGGGAATAGAGGAACAGAGATAGAGATGATCAGAGAATTCAAACTCCTCTCCAAAATAACCATGTTGTTGATGAGGAAGGAGAGGAGATAGATGATATTGGTCCAGAAATTCACTGTATTGAAGACACCTCCCCTTTTCCGCATTTGAATCAAGCAACATATGAAGAGTCTCTCATGAAAGGTCAAATAAATGAGTTGAGCAAAGGGGATAAATCCAATAATAACAGTCCCAATAAATATAACCTCATTTCAAAGAAGAAATAAGAGAAGTCTGATCAACCCCTTATGGCAGAGAAGCCTACTAAACAAGCGAAAAATATCACCGAAGAAAAGAAAACTCAGAATCTCCCACCAACAACCAAATATCTTGTCTTTGAGGTAAGTAAATTGCTAAGACTCATTCCTCCTTTAGTTTCGAGAATGAAATTCAAAGGAACAGAATTCCCGTACCCCTCTCGAAACTTGTTAAAAATGAATATTTCAAAAGGTCCCTCTCTAAACTATTGCAGTCCAAGCCACCTCAGCTTACCATAGACTCAGTAAATCTCCAAGATGAAAATCCAATAGTCATCCTAGGTCCCATGGTTGAATACAGAGATGATTCATCCCCTCCCTTCTACACATCCCTGAACATACATGATAAGGTGATGCATAACTTCCTGATGTATTCAGGGGCTTCCAATAACCTCATGCCCAATACAGTCATGGAAGAATTGGGACTAGAAGTAGCCAAGGCCTATCATTATTTGTACTCTTTTGATTCAAGGAGGGTGCAATGTCTTGGAGTCATCAAATACATGGTGGTGTCCTTATTTCAACTTCCAATGAAGAGTGTGGTCATGGACATTGTGGTAGCTGATGTTCCCCCCAAGTTTGGCAAGATGTTGTCAAAATCTTGGATTAAAAATCTTGGAGGAACATTACAAATGGACCTCACATATGCCACTATTCCAGTATTTGGAGGAGAACACAAAAGATTGTACAAAGAATCTTAGTTGGCCTACATTGTCAGTGATGAAGCAGACCCCACTAACCATCCTATCTATGCACTTGACATGGATTTGGGGTGTAGTTTGTTACATCTCACTGATGCTCATGAAGTCCCTCTTGAAATCAGAAATCAACCCTTGTCTAATCAGGAAATACCTCCTCCAACTACCTCTGTGTGGAAGATGTTCTTCGACGGAGCCTCTTCTAGTGAAGGTGTCGGTGCATGAATGGTTTTTGTATCCCCTTGTCAGGAAACCATATCCCTGTCATACAAGCTAGAGTTTGAAACCACCAATAATGTGGCAGAATATGAAGCTCTTTTTTTAGGTTTAAGGGCTGCAAAAGAGATGGGAATTGAGGAGGTAGCAGTGTTCGGAGATGCTGAGTTGATAGTCCAACAGGTCAGAAATGCTTACCGGGCTAAACATCCTTGACTCATAAAATAAAAAAATGAGGTGTGGGACCTAATTGATAATTTCTTCTCAACTTTCAACATTTCTTTTATTCCAAGAAAAGAAAATCCATTGATTGATTCCCTAGCTATCTCATCTATCCAGTTTAGGATACCTCTGCCACCTAGGATCAAATATGATGTTGAGATAAGATATAGGCCATCTATGCTGAACAAGATTAGGCATTGGAAGGTGTTCAAGGATGATCTTGAAATTAGAAAAATTTCTTGATTCTGTTGATGAGTTCTCTGCATTGCACATTGATCAGAATCCTGATCCTGAAGGTAACCCTCACCCTGATGTGTTTTTAAATAAAATTGTTAATCACCATATTGTTCAGTTGCCTAACAATCACATTCCAAATGAACTAGTCGCTCTAGAAAGATTGTTCGATTGGAATGATGTGGCAGTGAAGGGTGAGGTTTCAAATGGGGATGATGATGTAACTGAATGCAATATTAGCACATAGGAGGATCCTAAGTTCATCAAGCTATCAAGAAGCCTGTCAAGGGAGCTAAGAGCCAAGTATGTTGAGCTATTAGAAGAGTTTGCTGATGTGTTCACTTGGACCTATGAAGACTTGAAGACATATGATGCAACTGTCATTGAGCATAAGATCCCACTGAAAGAAGAGGCTAATCCATTCAGGTAGAAGCTAAGACACATTAATCCGATGTTCCTTCCTATCATGGAGAAAGAAGTAAAGAAGTTGTTGGATGCTCAAATCATAGTCCCTTTGAGATATTCTGAGTGGGTGGCTAATTTGGTGCCAGTAAGAAAGAAGAGTGGAGAAATCAGACTTTGTGTTAATTTCAGGAACTTGAATAGAAGCTCCAGAAAGGACAATTACCCCTTACATAATATGGAATACATGTTGCAGAAGGTAACTAGTGCATCCAAGAGATCCATGATTGATGGTTTTTCTGGCTATAATCAGATATCAGTCCTTCCTGAGGATAGATAAAAAACAACCTTCACCACTCCTTGGGGCACATTCATGTATGCCAAAATGCCTTTTGGATTAATGAATACAGGAGAAACATTTCAGTGAGCCATGGACATAGCCTTCATTGGGGAGAAAGATCATTTCATGGTGATCTATCTGGATGACATCACTGTCTTCTCCAGATCTGATAAAGAGCACTATTTTCACTTAAAGAAGGTTTGGCCTTTCCTTAAACCCCAAGAATATTTGTTTTCTATGGATGAGGGAAATTTGTTAAGCCATATAGTATCAATAGAAGGAGTGAGAATTGATCCCAACAGGGTGGAGGCAATTTAGACCCTGTCACTTCCCAAATCCAAGAAAGAGGTCCAATCTTTCCTGGGCAAAATTAATTTTATGAGGAGGTTTGTTTCAAACTTTGTTGAATTAGTGAAGCATATCACTGCCATGCTCAAGAAGGAAAATGAAGTAAAATGGACTGTTGAGCCTAGAGAATATTTTAACCAAACTAAAAAAGGCATTGACTAAGGAACCTATATTGACCATCCCTGATTACTCCAAGGACTTTCGGATTTTTCCGTTATTTTCTTTTGACACTGTTGCAGCTGTTTTATTGCAAAAACATATTGAAGGGTTGGAGCAGTCCATTTCATTTTTTAGCCAGGCATTGAGAGATGCAGAAATCAAGTACGCCATCGTGGAGAAATAGGCCTATGCCTTGGAGAAGGTCCTTAAAGCATTCAGATTTTATGTTCTTTATTCAAAAATTATTGCATATGTTCCTTTAGCTTCTGTGAAAGACATTCTCATTTAGCCTGCCATAGATGGGAAAAGAAGCAAGTGGATTTCCAAGATCCTTGAGTTTGACCTGGAGATTAAGCCCACCAAGTTGGTTAAAGGGTAGGGTTTAGCCAAGCTGCTAGCTGAATCCAATTATAAATCCTTTAGTGTTAAATTCATCTATGTTTGCTCAGGAAATCAATAGGTTGAATTGTCTAATGGAAATCCTTAAGACAATCCTCCACTAGAAGAGTGCACCTGGTATAGAGATATGATATATTTTCTACTAGAATTAAAACCCCCTGATGAAATGGGGAAAAGTAAGGCAAGAGACTTAAAGCTCAAAGTAGTCAAATGTTTCCTTATTGACCAAGTCTTGTACTGGAGAGACCCTCTAGGGGTGTTTCTTAGGTGTCTGAACCCAGAGGAGGCCCAAAAGGTGACATTTGATTTCCATAGTAGCCTTTGTGGGGGACACCATTTTTGGAAGACCACATCCTAGAAAATTATCAAGGTTGGGTACTACTGGCCCACCTTATTCACTGATGTCTGTAGAGAGGTGAGAGCCTGCATCAAATGCCAAAGGTTCTCAGGAAAGAAAAAACTCAAATCTCTTCCACTAAAACCTTTAATGGCTTCAACACCCTTTCAACAATGGGGGTTGGACTTCATTGGAGAAATTCATCCTCCCTCAAGAAGCCAACAAAGATGGATCCTGACTGCAACGAACTATTTTAACAAGTGGATAGAAGCTATCCCCACCAGTAGTGGTTCACATAAAGTTATCATTAGTTTCCTGGAGGATATGATAAAAAGGTTAGAATGCCCTAATAGAATTGTCACTGATAATGCTGCATCTTTCAGGTTTGAGCCTCTGGTGATGTTCTGTGAGCAGTTTCATATTTCACTGGTTCATTCCACTCCCTATTATCCACAAGGAAATCTACTGGCAAAGACTTCCAATAAAATACTGATTAAGATCATTAAAATATTATTGGAAGACAATAAGAAGGTCCGAGATTCAAAACTCAAGTTCAATCTGTGGGCCGACCGAGTGACAACAAAGAAATCCCTAGGCACCTCCCCTTTTCAACTTGTGTAAGGGACAGAAGTTGTTTTTCCGACTTAGTTGGCTCTACCTGTATCTAAATTCTTTCAATATTATGAAGGAGAGCCAGACCATATGGTTAGAAGAATCCATCAAATGGTGGAAGTGCAATAGACCATGGAGGAGGTAATGAACATAGCTCACAATCATCAATAGAAGATCAAGTAGGTCTTTGACAGGAAGGTCAGGAAAGAATATTTCCAGTTGGGAGATCTAGTACTTAAATGGGATGCACCCAAATGGGATAGAGGCAAGCACGACAAGTTTGAATCCCTCTAGATTGGGCCCTTCAAAATCTCTAAACTGTTTTTGAATAACACCTACAGGTTGCAGGATTTGGAGGGTGAAGAAATTTTTAATGGCCTTGTGAATGGGCATTTTCTAAAGAAATGTTTTGTTTGAGCCTTAGAAGGCTCCTTTGATTTTGTAAATACTATTTTTTGGTTTGTTTTCAGCTTAATAAATGACTCCATATCCCAACAGCAAGGCACTGAATCTGCAAAATAGTTCTTGGCATATCACAGGGAGCAAGCCATCCCCCATGGAGCCTAATGTTAATACATAATATTTTATGCGAGGTGTTTTCCTATGATGTGTCTCCTTCAGCGGGAAAGTGGCAAAGAATGGGTTAAAAACCCACTTATTCCAAGTTGGGGGTGCATATGTTCCCTGTATTATGTAGCACACAGGTCTGAGCGGTTAGGATATGCGTGCCTAGATCTATGGCTGAGGTCCCATTCCGGACCCCCTTGTCGTTCTACCTTTAATAGGTGGGGGGGGGAGTCCGATATGAGGGTTTTCCAGTGTGCAAATCTAGAGGGTCAGGCGAGCTAGGCCCATATCTATGGTGGAGGTCCCATTCCAAACCCCACCCCTCTACCGTTCTACCTTTAATGGGTGGGGGGAGGTCCGATATGGGTGGTTTTCGAGTGATAACCCCTTTTCTATCATGGTTCCTCCTCCTTGCGTTGCCCCCCCCCTCCTCTTTCCACCTGTGTTCCACTAGGCCTCCTATCCATCAGTCACATCACTTGTTTCCCCCCTATCTCATTATGACACACCTTCCTTCGACTCACCCTCGTGACATATCATTTTTTGTTTCTCTCCCTCTTGTATTCCCACACCTGTCACGTCGTCCCATCATAGGAGACGTGTTCTCCCTCAACAAATCGCATCCCACCACCATATCTCTGTGGCCCCCACAATATGTGCCACATCTGTCTACATATGCTTCTTTGTTCAATTACTCTTGAGAACAATCTTTGCATTCATCTAATGTAAACTCCAACCCATGGATATTGCGAACAATATAATGGCTCATGTAGAGGTATGTCTAGTTTACTAGAACAAGCAATCATCATAGTCTTCTCCCTCCATCTGGGAGAACCTCTAGTTCTGGATCTCGCAATGCTTACATTCATAAGTCTTCCATACATTGTTATTCCTCAGTTCCTGTTATTGATTGCTTTTAGTGAGTTCATATCAGGCTAGTAGTCTTTTGATTCTCGATATAATGACTAGCTGTTCTGGATTTTCTTTCTTTCTTGGAATCTTCTTGTTCTTCCTCATGTTTCTCTTTCGCTCTTGGGTCCATGGAGTTCTCTATAGATTCCATGCATTGTATATTCCAACTTCTTTATTTCATCATAGGATCATGGATGTGGATGGACAACTAGGGATACTTTAAGGCTTCTTCTCGAAAAGGGATTCTTCTAAAGTCAAACTAAACATGTGATTCTTTTCATGGTTGCTACCATGGATATATACTTCATCATCTTCAATGGATCATATAATTTAGGATTAGCTCCATCCTAATCCTTGCTTCATGCATGAATGCATGCTCTTATTTTGGAAATATATAATTGGCTCCCTCCATATAGGAAAGTCCATGCTTCCGTTTGCATCCTTATTGCCTTCTGCAAGGTGTCATAAGTCATTTTCCAATTGCCTCTTGATTGTTGACTTCTTTTTGTTTTTACTTATTCTATGTTTCTTTAAGTTTGATTCTAATTTCGGCTTATCTTGCAACTGTTACTTATGTAATAACTTCCACATGAATTGTTACCAAGGTTTGTTGATGTACTTCGTCCTTTCATGTGTATTGTCTGACTTGTAGTCATAGTGATAGTAATCCTTATCTTGTTGTTATTCCATAGGTATAGTTTCTCTTGGAACATATTATATTCTAGGAAATAGATATGAAAGATATGTACAAAAAACATGGTATGTACAAGAACTATGAGGAGTATTGTTACTGTTAGCACTCTGTAATTTGCCTAAGGCTGCTGAGGCAATCAGCAGAGGTAACCTCGAACCACTTCGAGTCTTGGATATAGCCCTCCAAGACTCAGAGAGGGATCTCTCTATTAGATTTAACTTTGTTTGTAATGGATTTTAGGCTAGCTATAAGGTACATGGTTTTGATTTTGGTTTTTAAATGGTCAGTTTGGGACAACAAGGAGGGCCATTGGACAAATGGGGTCTGCGTTTTAGACTAGGTGATTCAATCTCAGATATGGACAGAGCTCTTTCACAAGGCAAGTTAGCAGCAATAATGGATCGTATTGAGTTTAGATGGCGTTAATTTGAGGAAAAATAGGTGAGGAAAAAGACAGGCAAAGGAGCACTTAAGAATCCCTAAGCTGGCCTTTTGCAGAAAACATAAAGATCATCAAAAGCCGAGAGGCAAAGTATACGCTGATAAATTCTACCCCTATAACTTTCCTTCTGATAATAAGAAAAATAAAACGAGCATCATGACCACAGGGAGAAACATTAAATAGAGGAAGAACACCACCACTATCACTACACAAGAATCCTGTCAAAGAAATAGGCCCATCACTGATATCATTAAAGAATTACAGAAAAGCTTTCACTGATATCATTAAAGGATTACAGAAAAACTTTCTGGCTAAAATAAAGCCCATGCTCCAGCAAAGAAAATGAAAATCCACAGTCCAACAAATAAAATTACATTCTCCTCGGGTCTAGCCAAAAAGAAAGGTATTTTATGGCTGAAAACACATTTACACAGGTTTAAAACCTCCTCACACAGGTCTGGCCAGCGAGAAAAATTACTTCACTTCCAGAACCCTCACCTACTATGCCCAGTCGAACCCTCACTTCATCTTTTACATCACTATATATAATAAACAAAAAAACCCCCAGCCTTCAATGATTTGGGCTCTGCCTCTGGTTTCTCAAAATAGAAAGTAGTTACAAAATCAACACCTATCAATTGCTTCCTCAAACAAATCGAACAACCAGTTAAAATGAAAATAGATTTGATATCAACAACTCAACATCTGGAGTTCGGTGAGGTTTGTTGGCCAATAGATTGTGACAGCACCAAACGCTAATGAAGGAAACAATCGTGAATGTTGGAGGCTGTTTGGAGTATACTGCCAGCTGGGGGATTAATTTTCTAACCACTGCCAGGAAGATAGGAACCTCTGCCACCTCCCTGTAACTGCAATGCCACCTGTGCTTAACTGCTCCCTAAATATATGGATGAGACTGTTGAAGTCGGGTCCCCTTGAGCCACATGTTTCAGTCGATGACTAGAGCTGGGATATTTTTCCAACGAGCAGGGATCCTCCCAAATGATACTATGAACCCTGTATAATAACTTTTGTCTGTCGTAGGACTGGTGCCTTCAATTTGTAAACCACTTGCGTGCCCTGAGGTGATTTAGGTTGGCGGGGAATCCTCCGTATTAGGATTGACAGGAGGCAACAATTGTGACTCTTGTCCCAGCAATTACATTGATGAAGCTACAAATAGATTATCAGGCTTTCAACTACCAGAGGTAGAAAATCCTTTCAAACTGGCTGCAATAGCATCCATCAATTCTAGATCTTCATAATCTAACGTTTTATGCATGCAGTCAAAAGGTCTGCCAAATGAATTTGGATAGTAATTCTGAACTTTCTGGCTCCCCAGGCTAGCAGCTATAGCAGCCCTCAACTGAGAATTTTCATAATTGGAACTATGAAGTTGTCCCTCCCTTCACCTCAGCAGTAGAAAATATATTTGACAGAGACTCTGTTTCTTTTTCATGAGAGGCATTGTGTGTTGTTGCCATGGATTTGGTGATCCTCTGTGCATCATCGGGAGAAAACCATTGCTAGTTTCAGGACTAGAGACAGGGCAATCCCTTGGAAACTTGCCTCTCACAAGGAAAATTCTCCAGCCCGCCAAGCTTTGCATTAATTTTCAACATAACACTAGCAATGGAATCAAGCTCGCATTTTTGACATAATCTGCAGAGCAACACTGGGTCCAAACACCAAACAACAACTCACATAACCTGTTTACGATAGCATAAAGCATTATGCAGAGGATAAGCTCGAGATGGTTGCTCGAGAGGGTTACCATTACTCTCTGTTGCTTCTATCGTATGTTTAATAACACCTCCAACATTTCCATAATCAAACAATCCTTAATCACTGCAATTTCACATTCTCCTTTCTGATACTTAACTTCAATGCATTGGACCACATCCCAGGCTTTGTCCTTTCTTGAATGTTGGATGTTCTGGTAGATTTTTATCTCAATGTCAAACACAAAAATGTCATCATGGTTCAATGAAGAACGAGAAAAAGGGACCTGCTTCACATGTATAAACCACCTTCATTTACATAAATATAGACTTGGTTGAAATTTAGTGGTGTCCATACGAGGAATACTCCATCCATTTTCAGTATCTGTACCAGAATTCCAATCTGCAGAAGCGTCCAAAGATTTAGTGTCTGGCTTGGGAGGGGCCACATCAAGTATTGAAACATACCGAGTAGTTAGACCTGAAACCCTCAACAAGTGCCACAGATAAGGCAGCCACCCCTTCAATAATCCCAGTGCGACTTTCTATGGAACGGAGCAATTTGGTGACAAATGTTTTGAATTTGGTGACAACTGTTTTGCTCTCTTCAGGCTACGTAGATGAGCTTTCTTCAGAAGACCGGGCATGGAAAGTATTTTGAAACCATCTAGCAAGCCGTTTCAACATATTTGTAGTTCCACACTGGCATATGGTAGTAAACTATCGGGCGTTCCTGTAAACTCAACGCTTCAAGATTGTTTACTCTCTGACACCTAGACCTGGCAGCTCCTCTGCATTGGACATCTTGCAAACTAGTTCGAACATCTGGCAAGGAGTAACAGCTGCGTTTTATATATATCTTTTTTAACTTTCAGTGGGCACTATCCCATATTTGCGTGGTGAACAACACATTCAGCGTTTAAATAAACCAATAGTCATGGGTTATGTCAAGTAATGAGCCTGAGGCTTGGGCTTTGGGGTTTGGTATTGGCACCGACTTTGGTTTGTGTTTGCTATAGGTGTATTGAACGGTGCTTATACCTTGGTGTCGAGCTTTGGGAGGTTGGCCCGAGGCCGATGTATTTTTTGCTAAACATTATGTTAATTTTTTCATAAAACCTCTGCATAAATGCAAAGGCCGAGGGGCCATTTTTAATTTTAAGCCAAATTTACCAAATTTTGGCAAACAAACCAACTCTGTCTTTGGCCACCAGCATTAAACTTTTACCACTTTGAGCCAATCCACTATTCTTTTTTCTAGACAATACATCAAAACTCACTTTGAAGCTTGCGCGCAAGCATCCATCTTATGATTGGTCAGTGTCAGGCGTTTTTCGCTGCCTTTGCCCAGCGACGTGAGCGAATACATCCGCCTGAAATAGACAAATATTATTCAGAAGACTGATCCCCTATTATATAGGGTTCTAATAGTTACCTTGTCTTAGAAGAAGAAGTTTGTTTCATCCTACTTAATCTTCTTTGAAGGTTCCTTTTCTTCAGCAACTGATGCTTCATGTGTCTCCTTCTTTTTCTTTATCTCGGGACAATGATTCTTGTAGTGACCATATTTTCTACAGTTGAAGCATTGTATTTATGACATATCTTTTTCTTGATTTGGCTTATTCCTTGAGCCAAACTTCCTTTTATTCTTGAAATTCTTGAACCTTGCTATGAAATCTTGATCATCGTATTTCTTTTGGGATTTCTCTTTTGCACTAATCCTTGATTCTTCTTATGCCCAACAAGTCCAAATTTCTTCAAATGTAGGATACTCCTTCCTTATTTTCATGCCTGTAGCAAATGCATCCCATTTCTTGGGAAGACCGTTGAGTACTATATTTACCAGTTCCTTCTCTAAAAATATTTCTTCAATAGCTTGGAATTGATCTCTTAACTAAGATATTATCACAAAGTATGATGTTATGCTGTCATCATCATTCATCTTCATGTCACGGAGCTCATTCTTCAGAATCATTACTTGTCCAATAATTATGGTATTTTATAGAATCCACTATGATACTCATGGCATTGATGTCATTGTCTTTGAACTTCTCCATAAC
>SNQJ01S0177228.1:8935-28779 GCA_010110895.2 Picea sitchensis | reverse complement strand
AGTGATCTCAAATTACATTACATATCTTTGTTAATGCATGCTCTACGATCTTATTGAATGCTTCCATTGTTCCATTTTCCTAAGGATGATAAGGTGTGCTCTTCTAATGATGAATTTGAAATTATTCTATCAAAGAAACACTAGTCTTATTAAAAAAATGAGTACTCTGATCACTCATAAAAATTCTTGGACATCCAAATTGTTGAAACACACACTGACACTAAGAGGGAGGGGGGTGAATCAGTGTCTGGGACTTTTGGCTACTTTTCACATTTTCATAGATTAACTAAATTAAATGAATGAGATTTATGTAGTTCAATTAATTATTCATAAACTTGTATAACACAAACTATTTGAAGTAGATAAAATATCATTCTTTTATTTATTTAACTCGAATTAATACAAATAACATCAATCCTTTAATACATTCATCTTTAACTGAATATGAGAGATCCAACTCTCTTATACAATACCCAACTTGTAGTTCTCAGATCCAACTGAGAAATGATGAATTCAACCCTCATAACAAGACTCGACCTGTTGATCTCTGATCCAACTCAGATGTGAAGAATCCAAACCTCATGACAAGACTAAGCTTGTAAACATGCACCAACATGATAGAATGAAATTGCATTCAATCCATTATACACACACACACACACACACATCAAGACACCCTTCTTCTATTTGTATTCCTTTGCTTATATATTCCTCCTAGGGGTGCCACTTTGAAACCATGTGCCCTTTTGGAATGAAACATTGCACCCCTTCATTTAATTAACACAAATGGTGACTTTTACTAATTGATTTTCATACACAAAATTAGACATCTATTTTCATATGAATATTCTGGAGAGATGGAAATAAATTTTAAAATTATATGAGATGGGTTTTGTGCCAAACATGCTTAATTAGCTGAAACACGATAAATTTCCCCAAAAAATGTGTGAGCTGGACAGTACAAGAGGTTCTTTAAAATCGACTTTCCCAGATGTTCCTTTCATCATCGGATGCCAGATCGACTTCAGTACATTTTACCTTTTTATAAATTTCTAAATCAACATCGATATATATCCTTTATTGATGACTAGTTAAATTCAACTTGTAAAAATTTTACTTGATGGTGGATATTAAAATCAGTTCCCTCTCAGTTGTCAATTACTAAATATTTGACTTGCTCTCACCCTTTTTCGTATGTTCTTCCTCATTCCACCGACAAACATCTTTTTGGTTGACTCAACTAAGAGAAATTTTGACTTGAGTATTTCAATTCTAGTTGACCCAACTTGCTTCAACCTTAACCTAACTTGTATTTTACCGATTTAAGTTTTCTTCTACTTCAACCTTTAGGTTACTTATTTCTTGGATTGACTTGACTTGGAAGAAAACCGACTTGAGAAATTTGACTTTGGTCATGTCGACTTTCTTTGGCCGAATTGTATTTCTCGACTCAATTTTCTTTCAACTTCAACCTTTAGGGTAATTTACTTCACTTCTACTCAGACCGATCTGACTTAGAAGAAAAACCAACTTGAGTAATTCAACTTTGGTCGTCCCGAATTTCTTTGGCTGACTTGTATTTCCTGACTCAATTTTCTTTTACTTCAACCTTCGAGGTGATTTACTTCACTTCTACTTGGACCAACTCGATTTAGAAGAAAATCGACTTGTGTAATTCGACTTTGGTTGTCCCGACTTGTTTTGGCTGACTTGTATTTCTCGACTCAATTTTCCTTTGACTTCAACCTTTGGGGTAATTTAATTCACTTCTACTCATACAATTTCTTCTTTTGTGCAAGGATGTTAATAACACATTCCACCATAGACCATATTTCCACTAGGATGAGTGAATTAAGTTCATACAGTATATTGGTCAATATTATATTTCTATTGATATTCAAGTCACCTTCATAACATTAGGTTCAATATTGACAATGCTCGACATTCAAGTCACCTTCATAACATTATGTCGGATATTGACAATGATTGACATTCAAGTCACCTTCAAAAAAATATGTCCAATATTGACAGTGCTTCTCAACTCAATCAATCAATGATACTTCTCCTATCTATAAAGGTTGACATCAATGACAACCAAATTGCCAACAATCTCCCCCTTTGTTATTGATGGAAACCTTAGTAAACAAATATTACTCCCCTTGTGAATTTATTTTGTATTTTGAGTCCTCTGAGTTGACTTTCTTTTACTCTTTATCTTTCCCTCTTTGACAACAATGAAAGAGGGGATATTTATTTTCTCTTTCCTTGAGATGATTATCCCCCTGAGGTGATGCTTCCCCTGTATTGTGCTATTTGTTTTTGGACTTTATTTTATTGTGTATCTCTCCCTCATAGTCCTTTGATTCATGATACTTATTCTATAATCCTCTTCTAACCAGGATGATGCACTCCATATTATCAATCATATTTTCCCTTCCTTATTTAAAGAGTGTTCCAATATTTATACAAATCTTGTTCAAGAACTACCTTTACTTCCTTCCAGAATGCTTCCAATTTCTTCATGATGCTAGTCCTCTATTTACTCATTTGTAATCGAATATCCTCTTTATATTTTCTTAATTATAAGTAAATATGATATTCATGTTATTGTCCTGAATATCCTCAAACCATGATATTTTCTTAATAACATCTTGTTGTTTTCTAAGTCCTCTTCATAACTTTTTCATTTTTTTGGAAATACCTCTTTGGTATTAGATCACACCATACTTTAGTAGTATATTGTAGAATTTACTCCAAATCATGTTGTAAAATACATCCTCCTTCCTATTCATATTTTATGTTGAGGGTGTTAACATCATTATTTTTAGGGTAGAGTTAGAGGTTGTCTAGAGTCTGCAAAGTCTTGCCTTGTTCTTTGGAAGACCAATGCATTCCTAATTGATTCATTGAGTATATTTGTGTATGTATTAATTCATGGGATGATTCAAGAAGCCTTAGGTTAATGCTAAAATAAAAGATAAGGTGCATGCCAATGAGAGTCAAGTCATAAGTCTGAGTCAAATGGTTTGTATACATAATAACATATTATGAAGGTGAAGAAGTCATTAAGGGTCAATAGGATGTTTATCATCATGAAAGACTTTGTAAAGGTCCTTGGTTTTGAGATTAAAATGACTTCATAAAGTGGTAAATTCTATGTAAAAATCAAGTCATAAGTCTAGGAGGGAAGATATTTTCAAAGTATATCAGTAAACATAATGACATGTGATTAAGTCAATAAAAGTGGTGATGGTCCTCATGTCATTTGTACCTTGGAAACTAAACAAATGTGCTTGTTGTGAAAATTCACTTCGCAAGTCACTTAAATGATTTGAAAGGTCTTATCACCTCAAGAAGGTACTTTCCCTCTCAAAACCTCTCCCTATCAATTCATACATTCATATTCACCAAATTTTATTCATTTTCATGCATCCTTGGACTGCAATTTGTATTTTTTCCTCTTGAGAAAGATCCAAAAATCCTCTGCTACACAAACTCTGTTGTTCGCTATGAAACTCATATGCATGCTCTCTCACTACACAACCTCTGTGAAACATCCCTTTCCTACACAAATTATGTTGTAGGTGTTTTAGAAAAGGGAAAGGGAAGCTCGATGTTCTCATCCAGGAAGAAGAGTTCAAATGTACAAGATCATCACAAGTTTTATTTATTTTATGGAAATCTTGTCCACTGTGAGAAAGTGCAGAGTGTAATGGTGATAAAAGGAGTGAGTGTTTTTGTCAAGTGCAAGATTTGTTGTGGCATTTTACATCCTTTGTACCTGTAATTTATAAAAGGATGAAAAGGAAAAAACCATCATCTAAACCATCTCTGCAGTGTTTTGCTAAGAATTTTCATGTACAACACTTGCATAACAAATTTGCTACGCAAGTACTGTAAGTACATAGAGATCAAAAGGACAACATGAGGTGAATGGAAAACGAGTTTAGAGGTAAATACATGGTTCCCAGTCATTTACCTGGACCTGCATGAATTACAACGAAATCAAGTTTTCTATGCAAATGATGTAGGTAGCACTTGTGCAACAATAACCAAAATTTGCTATGCAAAGGTGACAAAGTTGCCTAGTGATCCATAGGATGATTCGAGATGATTTCCAGATGTACCCAGTGACTCATCACAACATCATGGTCAAACGTTTCTCAATATCTATGATTGTAAAAGATTCTTTGTTTAGTATTTAAGATGGTCAAAATCGAATTTACTACATATTTTTATTGTTTTACTAGTCAGATTCAAAATATGTTTTTTCTTGGCCACTATCTAAGCTTCAAACAGTGTGTTCAGATCATTGTCTACTTGTTAAATTTCATCAAAATTTTCTTGTTTTTCTAACAAATCTAGGGATTTGGATGCTTACTCATTGAGGGATTGGATCTTAGAGTGCAATTCCTCCAGTGTCAAGTTGCATTGTGAGATGACTCCCATCCAATCACTAATATCTTTAAAAATTGTAGTGCACTCTATAGTATTTTTATACAATGCTATTATGGAATTGTTTCCTTCCAGAACAACCTTTTCCAATTGTTCCTTTAGCTTGCGGGGTTGTAATTCAACTTCTAGTTTGGTTTCCCACAACTGTACTTCGATATTTTTGTCTCTTGCAACTAGCTCATTATAGGTAACCTAAACCAATTGAATCTATTATGTTGGCTCATCTGTTGTGATGGATTCCAGTAGTTGAGGCGTTGTCTTTTTGAAAGTAGTCCAGACCTCTATTGGTTTTTCCTTCACTTTCTCTACTTTATGCTCTCCCTAAATCTTTAAATACTCCTCCTGTGCTCTTATTGTTTGTGCTAGGAGTCCTTCTTTATTCTAGAAGTTGGATTCTCTTTTTTCCTATTGGATCCTCTACTACAATTTATTTATAGATGCTTTGATAAGACCTACTATTTGCGGCTTTGGAAAATGAGTGATCTCGCTAGATGTAATAGTAGCATCCAGGGGTAGTCTAGCTTGAAGTGGGAGTCCACTAGCCATGGAGTGTTCTGAGGGTGTCTCCACTTCTTCATCCCTTGGAGATGGACATTGAAATCATTGTGCAAGTCTGGTCATCATAGCTATTATAAGTAGGGTGAGAACCTCTGTCTTTGCCAAGTGAATTTTTAATAACTCTGCACACTGTTGCGGATTATGTATTACTGGCTCAAGTTTTTCTTTTAGTGATGTTGTGCTCTATCCTGATGGTTTTTGGGGTTTTTTCTAAACCAACCGTGTTCCTGTCAATGTAGGTAGAAAAAATTATGGATTTTTATTTGAATAATTGGAATCTTGACACTGACCATTGAGAGAGGACTTTGGGTGACTGGAACTTGTGATATGTGCATAAATAGTGAAGCTTCTAGTTGTTGAGTTTCTGTTTAGGTAAGAGTGACCAGGATTTCTATAGCCGGAGCATCTGGATGGAATGGTCAAGTTAATGGGTTCTTCCACATTCTCAAATGGTTCAGGGATATCTAATTGCATTGGTTCGGGCGAAGGGGGTTGGGAGGGAAGGGTGGTTTCTTGTGGTGGTGATGGGGATTTATCGGTAATGAAGGTCGTGTATGTGTTAGAATCTAGCTCAGGGTCACCTATGATGTTAATCATATCTTGGGCAATGTGAGTGGCAGATCTTGTGCAAGGTAGAGCCATGGCTATTAGTTGTAGATTCATAATTTTTATAGGGGAAACCCCTATTGGAGGTTTCTTTATCGAGACATCCCCTATGAACACAGTAGCAAGGATCTCATTGACATCCTTACTTGATAAAATTACCTTTTATGGGAGCTACAGAAACAATGGAAATTTCCTGTTCTTCTGGTCCAGGGATTTCTCTTCCTCTTCTTCTTCTGAATCCATCCACATTTGAACCTTTTGTTTCTTCTCTGTTGCACCAAAACTTGGCCCTACTCCTTATTCGTTCCCATTTTTCTTCAAAAACTCTCGTGGCAAGAGGTATTACATCCCTGACTTGCGAGGATTGCACTTAATGTCATTCCATGAAATTACTTCTTTGTCAAAGGCCTCTTCATCTAGATAGAAGGGTAGTGACCTTGTGTGGAAGTCCTCAGGCTTTGCATGCCTCAGCTAGAAAAACATGTAGTGGTGATTTAGCATAAATGCTATGTTCCTTGTGTTCAAATTTAACATCTCCTATGGTATGCACAACCAATGAGTTGAGTCTATGAGCTGGTTGTACCACTTCAGGAAGGTTGCACTGTTGAACTCCATGTTCTCTGAGTATGACCTTGAATTCTAAGGTTTGAACATTTTCGCTAGGAGCCCCTTATTTGCAGGTGCCAATTTTTTTCCTATGGGTGACCTCCATTTCCATATTTCAAATGCAATGAGAAAGTATCCATATGTCAAAGTTCCTCCTTTCTCGTGAGCCTCCTCACAAGAAATTAGGATCTCTTATAGCAAGTAGTTGAACTAGTTAAACAATGCTCCATTCGCGCAAAAGTCCACTACTGAGAGAGTGTCCAAAGTACATTCTCCCTTATAATATGAGTGCATAACCTTACTTTCCATCACATAACAGGATTTTCATACAGTTTATGGTATAATTGGGTCAATTTTGGTTGTGTGTCTGCCCCTTTGGGTGTGGAATTTCTCATACTGACTGACTTCACCTTTCTTTTTCCCATTCTTACTTGGGCCTTGGAATCCTTTCAATACATATTCACCCTCAAGGGACAATTCGGTGAGATGTTGGATGTCCTCAACATGAATTGGATATCTCTTATCAAGCCATAAACTCATGTCATGCACCCGATTGATCAGAAACTTGGTGCACCACGCAACCTCACTAGTGGTACCGAATACTGGTAGATCCCTAAGGTGCATGATACTAGAATTAAATAGGTTGATGGATTCTATATTTGAAACAAACTGCATGTCTTCCATTGCATCTGGAGCCAAGTCCCAAAACACACTAATATTCATTTGAGGAAGAAATGCTTGGTTCATCAGGTAAAGGTCAAGGAGTTTTACTTGCTCAACCTTCCCCTTGACATTACCCATGACCTCGACTTGGGGATCACACGGTTCGTCTAGAATTTCTTCTTTTGGAGCCAAACTATGGGATCCTGTTACTCTCGACATGTTGGATTTGAATTGATTGAAAACTAAACTAGTTGAGTTGGGGGTCGGGGTTGGGTTTGTGACTGGGGTGTGGAGGATTTCACAGATGAGATGAGGGTGTAGATANATATAGTTGAGATAAACAGTAAGTCTCATCCATGGATTCATGAGATATTATAAACAGGATAACTGGAGAGCTCTCTAATTACTCATAAATACACTCACCATTACACCAACAATGCAATCTCAGCCTCTGACGTTCGAAGGACTGATAATGGAGTAAATTCCCTAAGGCAATTTGGGCATTAATGAATAAACTGACAAATACGTGGTGAACCTGAGGGGTTTACCATTTTAACGGTTGAGAATCCCAGTGGGCATATTGATGGCATACATGCATATCATGCTTCTATGGCTTAACAGAATGCTCCGACAGGTTACTGTAGCTACCATAAATGGTACTACTGGACATGATGTGTATGGCACATGAGTTGTGATATAGTTTAGATTCTCCCCCCCTTTGAGCACAATGATGGTATCTCTCATGTTTAATGAATTAATTTAATGTAAGGGTGACTCTTCTGACCCTGGGTGACCAAAGAAGTGTTTCTGCACATAAGCAATACTTAGACAGGAAAAAGCATATGTCATTGTGCAAATGTGCACATTTCGATGTTATCAATTGAATTAAATAAATTATAGAAAATTAAAATCTAACTACTATACATGCTCCCTTGACTGGAGAAATATTCCTTTGGTTCAATCATGAGAAATGTAGGGTTTCAGGTGGGCACCATTCACCCAATCTGGTCGAAGGATACCATCTAGTTGTGCTATCTTGACTGCACCAAAGTTTCATATTTCTGCAACTATAAATGGACCCAACCAATGCATGCACAACTTTCCTGGATGCTTCTGATACCGACTATCATAGAGTACTTTATCCCCTTGATTAAAGATTTTGGACTTAATGTGATTGTCATGCCAATATTGATGTCTATCTTTCTCAACTAAATAATGAAAATCCACTATAAATATCACTTCCTCAAGCTCCTGCAAGTCTGCAATCCTTTGTGCAACCGATTCATCATATTCCATGTGTGCAACCTATGCTATATAGAGACTAGGGGTGATCAACTTTGTAGGTACACAAACTTATTTCCCATAAAGAAGCTGAAATGGGGTATGCCTATGTATCTTTGTTGTGGTAGTCCTGTAAGCCCCTAAGACTGCTGGAAATCTATCATCCCAATCTTCCATGTTTGCGCAACATACTTTTGTCAATCCTCTTTCCAAAATTTTATTGAATGCCTCCACTGTACCATTAGCTTGTGGATGACAGGGACGTCTCTTTGTTGGAGTTACTTCACACACACCTAGGATTTATTTTTCCTAAGATTTTTCCTATGTTTATTAGTCTTTATCTAGTCTCCTAAAGTTTAGGGAGAATATTCTCTTCAGTTTTCACTTCAGTTTGACTAGTTGAGTGGAGTCTAGATGATGGATTGGTTTTGTCACCATGCAACATTGGGATAATCACCATATAATGCACATTGTCCTTGGGATCATCACCGGACTAGTGCATTACCCATGATTCCCTAATCTCCTCCTCACATCACTCTATTTCTGTTAGTTAACTGAAGACAGGTAGACTAGTTAACTCAGTTGGGTGGCAGTTCACTCTCGTAACTTCCTGAGAGACTAGAATAGGTAACAACTCACTCTTGTAACTATTGGTGTGTGTCCAAATCATTATAGAACACCACTATGGAACATTGGCTTCTACTCTAGTGTGCATTGGTTGAGTTATACAAAGTATATCAAGTGTAAATTATTCATTATTCATTACGGTTAATGAGAGTTCTTCCATTCTTTATCTCTTGCTTCTTCTTTCTCATTTTCTCTCTACAAATGTGTGTGGTATTTTCTAGATAGATATATTTTGTATAGGTTTAACACATTTACATGCTATCAAAGACGACAAACTACTAAGAAAAATATACACCAAAGTAAGGATTGAACTCACCAACGAAAGATTTGAGAATGTGTTGCACGTTCCCAAACTTTCTGTCAATATTCTCTTCGTGTATCAGATGATGAATTAAAGAACCAAAAAGAAATTAATATTCACACCTAATGAAGTGGAAATCTATGACATGCAAACCAATTCCATGGTTGTTACTGGCGAGGTAAATCATCAATCTAAATTGTATAAATTTTTTGAATTTATTGAACTAGATTCTCCTTTACTGCTTACCCATGCTGATGAAAGCAATAGGATATGGCACGAAAGGTTCGAGAATTTAAATTTAAGATATATGAAACAAATTAGAAAGAAAATATTGGTTGATGGTCTACCAAACATCCATTTCTCCAAAGGAATATGTGAGGGGTGTATTCTTGGAAAACGCCATTGAGAGAAATTAGACAAAGGAAAGACTCATAGAGCTTCCTCATGGCACGAAAGGTTCGAGAATTTAAATTTAATATATATGAAACAAATTAGAAAGAAAATATTGGTTGATGGTCTACCAGACATCCATTTCTCCAAAGGAATATGTGAGGGGTGTATTCTTGGAAAACACCATTGAGAGAAATTAGACAAAGGAAAGACTCATAGAGCTTCCTCTCCTTTAGATTTGATCCATAGTGACCTCACGAGCCCTTTTCCACATCCATCAATAAATAAAGTGAGGTATGTTCTCATTTTTCCTTATGATTTCTCATGTTTCACATGGATTTACTTTCTTAGGAAAAAATTAGAGGTATTTCAACACCACAAAGATTTCAAAGCCCTGGTTGAGACATGGCCAGGAAAGAAAATCAAAGTCCTCTGAACTGATAACGAGGGAGAGTATATAAACCATGATATCCATAATATTTTTCATGAGGTAGGGATTCAGTTCCATCACACTATTTCCTACACTCTACAGCAAAACAAAGTTGCTGAGGGGAAAAACAGATCTCTAAAAGAGATGACATCTTGCCTGCTACAAAAAAATTCACTTTCATAGAGATTATGGGCCGAAAAACTTAATTGTGAAACCTACATCCAAAAAAATATATCCCCATATATCTTTCAAGGATAAGACCCCCTACGAGGTTTCGAGCGGCCTCAAACTGGAAGTGACCCACTTTCGTATTTTCGGTTCATGTGCACGGGCCCAGATTCCCTTTGAAAAGAGGAAGGCACTTGATCCACATAACAATGAGTCTATCTTTGTTGGATACCCAAATGGTGTGAAGGGATACATACTTATTTATATTTCCTCAGAACAAATCATCATTGAGCGAAGTGTCCAATTCGAGTAAAGTGTCTCGCATGTACCTCAACAATCACATGTAGACACCTTAATTCTTCCACCTATCCGAGATGATGAGCATGCACATGTTGACTCTTCTTCTGATGAGAGTTCTGATTCACAGGATTCATATGATCTGGATACGAAGTTTGTACAATCATATGTAGAGTCAATGCATCCATATATAGATGCAGAGCCAGAGCAGAGGCCCAAGTGGGCCCAGACTACTCTTCAGGATGCATGGGATCTTGTTGATGATCCAGTCGATACTAGGAGGACTCAATTTGATTTAGAGGAGCCTACTATTTCACTCATTACCATTGAACCATTTCCCTCCAAGAATATTTTCTTGGTTCAATATTCAGATCCATAATCTTATGGCGCGGTTGCTGGAAATCCCTTTTGGGAATTCGCCATGCAGGAGGAGTACAACTCCCTCCTCGAGACTTAGACTTGGGATATGGTTCCCCTTCCATTTGGAAGGAAACTTGTCAGGTGCAGATGGGTCTATAGGACCAAGAGCACAGCAGATGGATAGATTAGAAGATACAAAGCCATGCTAGTTTCCAAAGGCTTTCAGTAGGTGCATGGCATTGACTATGATGAGACCTTCGCTCCAATAGTAAGGATGGATTCCATGTGATTGGAACTTGCCATTGTGACAACCAAGGGATGGGAATTCCATCATATGGATGTGAAAAATGAATTTCTTCACGGTGATCTCTCTGAGGAGATCTATATGGAGCATCCCCAGGGATTTATGCAGGATTCCTCTTTCATTTGCTGACCGAAGAAATATCCATATGGCCTTAAGCAGGCTTTTGGTGCAATTATTTGCATAATATATTACCAAACATAAATTATCAACTAATATTCGTAATCAGTAGAGTTGATGCACTATATGTGTCAAGAACAGATAGGTTCATATGTCTGTTTAGTATAGCTTAGATAAGAAAACCATCAATAAAAAAATAATTTGTTTTCACACTTCAGAGATAACACTCTTTACACAATTCAAAATTTATAAAGAAAAACTCATAGACAAGCATATGATTTAATCTCTTGCTAAGGTGATGGACCTGTTCATTGATAGCTCATGAAAGGAAAATATGAACTTTGATTCTGTCTCCTAGAGAAACTAAACTAACAACAATTAACACTCTATTTTGTAATCATTAATCTATGTTTTATACACTATGCAAAAATTAAAGAACAAAATTCAAAGAAAAGACTCTAGCTAACATGCACTCCAAAGGCTCTCTTACAGGAAACAAGACTGTCCATTTAATAGCTCATGAAGGTGAAATATGGATTCTGATCTTACTCCTGTAATCACTCACTTCAACATCAACTTGCAAGTTGTCTAGTTCTGCACACTTTTCAAATCAGAAAAGGAAATTCAATGAAGCCCGACAATTATGAAAATTTACTTTATTTCTACATAGGAAATAGAGGTTTTAAATGAGATGCTCCATTTGATGGCTCATGTAATGCGAGGGATGGACTCTCAAATTGTTCCTGTACTACCACACTTTGCAAGCAATTCTAACAGCGAAATAAAAAATGAAATCAAAACAACAAGTACATGAAATATAAATCTATGCTAATAATTTACAATGAGCTTTCCAAGTTGGATCGGTAAGCCCTTGTCGATGCCAACATCGAAGATTTTATATCAGAAGATGCTAAATAGTAAGAGACACACATGGTCCTTGAATTCAAACTTCCAGAACCAATCTTACAACATAATAATTCCCCTTCTACTCAGACCTATGAGGTCTTATTTATACATAAAATCCATGGAGGAATGGATGAAAATGAATCCCCTAGCTAAGAAAACATTTTTTACAATTTTAGTATAAATCCCAAAAATCTGTGTTTTTTAACAATTTAGGTAGATTCGAGTTAGTCCCCCACCCATATCTCCCAAACCAATTCTAATTTTGAAAAACGAACCCATTGATACTCAATTTTTCATATTCTAGACAAAACCCATGTATTATAATTTCTAGATCTGATACCAGATGCACATAAATCGAGGCACAAGTTGGCAGTTTGAGTTTTTTTGCTAATTTTGGTAGAATCATTCCCCCTGAGCTGGAGGTACACACGTGTGATATGGGTGAATTCCGACTCATGTATCCACATGAAAACATCACTACGGACAAAACCCATGAGCCCATTTTTCTTCTAGAAACATTCAAAAATTCTGAATTATGTCTAGTACTAGATTAGCACAAGCTGGTACCAGAATAGGTGGAACCTTGGTACCGGAATAGACTGGGTACCGGATCATGTTTATTAAGAGTCAAAGTGACTAGGATCATAAAAAATCAATCATTTTAATCGAATTAACTCAAGAAAATTAAACAAAAAATGCCTTAATCATAAGTTACCTCTTATGCACATGAACAACGTCATCAAGTGTATTTATGGAGGAAACAATCAATTCGATACACATAACATAGGTAGAATAGGCTTAGACAGAGGGTAATATATGGGATTAGAAGTGTCAAAACTAAGACTCAACATAGGCTCCGATATAATGGTATTCCAATATGGAATCCTACTTGCTATCACCGAAATTTGTATGTTTTAAATCAGACCCAAATGTCTACATGCTCAGGATGACTAATTCACTTCTACTCTTAGTTCTGTATGTTGATGATTTGTTGATAACCGATTTCTCGACTTCAATAATTGTTGTAGTCAAGAGGATTCTATCTAACAAGTTCTTGATGACGAACATGGGTCTGCTACACTTCTTCCTTGGACTCGATATTAGTCAGGATGCATTAGGCATCAAACTGTCTCAGGCCAAGTATGCATGAGATATCCTTGAGAGATTTCACATGAAAAACTGCAAGTCTACTTTGAGTCCTTTCCTATCAGGAGTCAAACTTGAGGATGGTTGGGACACTCCATTGGTTGACAACAAACTATAAAAACAACTAGTGGGGAGCTTGTTGTATCTCACACACTCCAGACTAGACCTCTCCTTTACAATTGGTGTAGTTTCCAAGTTCATGCAAGAGCCACATGAACTACATTGGAAGGGTGGAAAGGTTATCCTTCGATACGTACATGGCACCATCTCATTTGGGATTCATTATGCAACAGACTCTACATTAGATTTCATCGGGTTCACTGATTTTGACTAGGTTGGCGATAACATTGATTGCAAGTCCACATCTAGTTACTCACTCAATCTTGGTTCTGGGCTTATTTGTTGGTCGAGCAAGAAGTAGGATGCTATTGCTCTATATTTAGCCGAGGAACAGTACTGAGGGGTAGTTAAAATAACCATTCAATCTATGTGGCTACAACATTTTCTCACTGACTTGGGAATTTAGTTTGATCGGCCAATTGTGATCTAAAAATAGGGGGCTGACTTGTTATGCTATGCAAGCACCCTCTACTCCATTAAAATAAACTTCAGGACCTTGCTCAATATCATAGTTGTGCAAGAGAAAGTATGTGTCAATTTTATGCTTCTTTCAAAAGTTTATGTGTGAGGTCCTTGTAAGGTTAAATATGTTTTTTAAAAAAATACACAACAAACATAACTTGTAGAAAATAAACCAGCAAAATCACAACAATAACAAGATGATAAAGGAGTTCACCCCCAACTGGGCTACATCTCCTTGAGCCTCCATCAATGGATTTATCTCTCTGGTATTAGTTTGTCAGAGATTCTTTTACAAGTTTCTGCTCAACTCCAATGGATTTACTGACTGTACCATTGGGTTCAGAATACATAAAAACCCCAAAAATGACTAATAGAACTCTGAAAACGGATCATGGCTCATCTGGGCATGACCTCTTCTAGATGTGGCCTTGAGCTTCCTTGTGGAAAAAACAACTGTAAAAGTCCTCAAATTCCTTTGAAACCTATCCCAATGTGTTTAGATCATAACAATTAGCCAAAAATGACTATTCAGTCACAGAAAACAGACTTGGGCTCATCTGAGCATGACCTCCTTCAATGGCGGCCCTAAGCTCCCTAGAGCTCCCTGAAACTTCAATGGTGTAAAACCTGCAATAAAAGTCTCTAAATTCCCTTGAAAATATTTCCAATGGATTCAAAACATCCAAAAACCCCTAGCTGGGATTTTTCGGCACCTCATTTGGCCAAAAATTGAAGAAGTTAGGCCTCCTGCAATTTTCCTCCTTCAACCTTGCTATCTCTCTTTCGCCAAAACGCACCTGTGTGTGAATAACCTAGCTTCTGGGCATTTCCCATGCCTAAACCCAACACCCACATGCCTCTCCACAAAACATGCCAAAATGTAGAATGGTTAGCAAAATTAGATCCCCCAAAGTTGGAGGTGTTGGGTGCATGGGGGCCATATGGCCACATCCCAGTGCATAAGAGGGAACCATTTTCAAGGCTTAATGTTAGCATGACAAGTGTCCATACATGTGGTTGGGAGACCGTTTAAACTCCCGTGCCAATGCACCGTGGTCGTGGTCATATGGGCACGAGCATGTGACTGGGCATACATATAAACGGGCTAAACGTTTTTTGAAAATGCGTTTGAATCCGCGCACACACACACACACACACATATATATGGAAATGGTATTATGGTAGGGGTTATGCGACTAAGGGCTGGGGCTAAGCCCCAGCCCGAACCCCACACCAAATTGTAATACATTACAATTTAAATATAAACGAAAACATAATATGGTAAGAACCATATGGTAGGTGCGTCGGTTGGGCGGCCTTTGCCAAAGCTTTTCCATGGTGAGGGAGGTCTAGGGTTCGATCCCCATGGACTCCATAATATTTTGATATACCATAACCAGGGTGCCGCGTGGAAGCCCATGCCTAGGCCAAGTGGTACCAAACCATTTGACAAAAAGATGCCACGTGTCTCAAATCTATTCGTCCACGTGTCTCACATGCATTCGCCCACGTGTCTACCCAAACTGCCAACTCAACAATGACACATCAGCACTTTCCACATCACCTGCCATGTCATCGGTCGTACCCCTACCACATCATCTTGTATGTACTGTACAGTCGGTGTTTTTTTTTGTTTTTTCCTATTTGGCAAATCGAACAGATCGCGATATCTCACTCATCCGATGTCTGTTTGATCCTGTTCAAAGTGTGTTGGGTTCATTATGACGAGGCCTATGCACCTGTTCATTTTGAGGTTATTCCAAACACTTTGATTTTTGGGCTAAATTTTGACCCCTAGTCCAGATTCTGATCACACCTTCCCACTGAAAGGATTTTGGACCCACAAAAGCTGATGATTATTTGTCTGAGCTTAAATTCTCTTCTACTTCCAAGTTCTATCAATTGATTCTACTTGAAAAAGTCTTTTTGACAATCACTTGGATACCTTGACATGCCTTGCACTGCAACTGGCTATGTCCCTCAACCGGTGTCCTCTGGTTGTTGCTGACCCACTATTCTCCTTATGCTTGGAAGACCATCAACCTTCCCACTGAGTATCAAGTTCCTCTTGTGAACTCTTTGGCGTCAACAAAATTCGCTCTACAATGGCTGCAAAAAAAATTCTGCGACATCTTGTCACAAACCAAGAAAACCATCAATCTTGAAAACAAATTTATACAAGACTGAAAATGAAGCCAACAAAGTCCTTTTGCTCTTCAAGGAAATGGTCACATCTTGTACTTCATCAGAGCACATGGTGTTTTCCTGCAGCTTGGTGTACTCAAAATCAACTTACAAGCCAACAAACACCATCGACTAAACATAAGTCGAAAAACATGATCGACACAACATAGTCGTCAAGAAAACATCGTCACAAGTCGAGAGGCATTTGAAACATATCGACATTCCTAGTGACAATTCGACATTCATGATACACAACCAAGCTACATTCATGAGTCACTCAATGAAACTATCATCAAGTTCATTGCTTACACATACAAAATCTCATGCATGTGCATAGCTCTTCAACACTCCTTCAAGTACAAACATAAGTACATAAACCCAAAAACATGTGGGTACATAAGAGCTGAAAATGAAAAAGCTATACATGGCTGCAACAAGTGACTATCATACCCCTCTTTTACATCCTCCTGGCGAAGTTGTGCAATGACAAGAATGCCTTCAAATGAATTGCATTCACATGCAAAATTCCATCATACAAGTTGTGATAAATCGCTGCAACTTGTCATACTTTCAACAGAAATGCATACATAAGGCTGAAATATGCATCTGCAAACAAAGAAATGCAAGCCTTACTTGCTCAAGAAATCTAACCATTTCTTACCAAGCCAATTCAATGGTGACTTTTTCTGCTGAAAACCGCCTTCTTGTGAATCATCTTGACTCACATCAATGATGGAATCTCCTCTTCCATTCTTTCCAGTATCTTTATCCATATACTTCTTGTGATGTGGATGAGTGATTGGATCTAATGTCCGACATTGGTCAATGAGATGACCCCTCTTCTGGCACTGAGTGCAAATCTTTTGCATCCTCTTTTCAAGTTTCCTTTTCTTGGAAAGTTTCCTGAATGTGGTCAATCTTTTCCAACATCTTGAAACATGATGGTTCTCTAAACCACAATATGTACATGGACTTTTCTTCCATTTTTACATGCAAATTTACCATGCTTAACATAATCAAAAGAAACCAAATTATAGGTAGAAATATACCTTGAACTTTCACCTTTATCGCCTTCTTGAGGAGGTGAATTTCAAGAGTCACTAGCTCTCTTTTGAAGACCAACAAATATGTTCTTGTCTTCATGGCTGTCACAACTTTCTTGTTTCATACATTTTCATTCATCTTGAACACATACTTTTCATTCTTGAGGTATTGAACTTGCAACAAAAGTTGTTCTTGAAACTTTTTCCCTTGTCTTCTCAACTTTGGAATATGTTCCATCTTTCTGTTCATATCCAAGACCATAATACTTGGGCCTCTCCTCAACAACAATAGGCTCAACAATGCCTTGTGTATGCTTTCCTAACCCTCTACCTTCATAGCCAATTTTTAACAATAACTTGGACCCTATTCCTCTTGTGTGATTTTCAAAAACACCAAAGCATTCATCTTGAGAGGAATTTGAAGAAAAACCAACATTACATACCTCATGTTCATGCATGTACTTGGTAAGGGTTTCATTTTCCTCATGGATTTGAGTCTCCATATCATGCAACTTTTCAAGAAGCTGGTGCTTCTCCTCCTTCATGGCCATCAACTGCTCTTGAAGGACAATGCTCTCCTTTCTATCTTCCCACAACTCTTGTACCGTATCTCTCATGGTTACAAACTCCTTCAACATTTCTTTGTCAAAGAACTTGGATAATGAAGATGTATGAGAACTATCAATGTTTGAAGCTTCCTCCATTCTTGCAAGATATCAAACTTCAACACAAAACTTGCATAATAATACCAACAGCTAAAAGTCTAGCTATCAATGGAAATCACATGAGCAAATCTATTCTCTGATACCACCTGATATGAAAATAGGGGGTTGACTTGTTATGCTATGCAGGCACCCTCTACTCCATTAAAATAAACTTCAGGACCTTGCTCAATGCCATAGTTGTGTAAGAGAAAGTATGTGTCAAGTTTATGCTTCTTTTAAAAGTTTATGTGTGAGGTCTTTGTAAGGTTAAATATGTGTTTTAAATAAATACACAACAAACATAACTTGCAACAAATAAACCAGTAAAATCACAACAATAACAAGATGATAAGGGAGTTCACCCCCAATTGGGCTACATCTCCTTGAGCCTCCATCAATGGACTAGGCTCTCTGGGATTAGCTTGTCAAAGATTGTTTTACAAGATGCTTCTAAACTCCAATGTATTTACTGACTGTACCATTGGGTTCAGAATACATAAAAACCCCAAAAATGACTAATAGAACTCTGAAAATGGATCATGGCCCATCCGGGCATGACCTCCTCTACATGTGGTCTTGAGCTTCCCTGAGCTTCCTTGTGGAAACAACACCTGTAAAAGTCCTCAAATGCCTCGAAAACCTATCCCAATGTGTTTAGAGAATAATAATTAGCCAAAAATGTCTATTCAGTCACAGAAAATAGACTTAGGCTCATCTGAGCATGACCTCCTTCAATGGTGGCCCTAAGCTCCCTAGAGCTCCCTGAAACTTCAATGGTGTAAAACCTACAATAGAAGTCTCCAAATGTATTTTCAAATAGTGTCAATGGATTCAGAACATCCAAAAACCCCTAGCTAGGCTTTTTTGACACCTCATTTGGCCAAAAACTAAAGAAGTTAGGCTTCCTGCAATTTTCCTCCTTCAAGCTTGTTGTCTCTGGTTCGCCAAAACGCACCTGTGTGTGAGTAACCTGGCTTCTGGGTGTTTCCCATGCCTAAACCCACCACCCATGTGCCTCTCCACAAAACATGCAAAAATGTATAACGGTTAGAGAAATTAGAGTCCCCAAAGTCGTAGGTGTAGGGCGCATGGGGGCCATATGGCCACGTCCCAGTGCATAAAAGGGCACCATTTTCAAGGCTTAATGTCAGCGTGACAAGTGTCCAAGTGCGTGGGTGGGGGACCATTTAAAATCCCATGCCAATGCACCATGGTTGTGGTCGTATGGGCGCAAGCATGTGACCAGGGGCTGGGGCTAAGCCCCAGCCCAGACCCCATGCCAAATTGTAATACATTACAATTTAAATATAAACGAAAACATAATATGGTAAGAACCATATGGTAGGTGCGCCAGTTGGGCAACCTTTACCAAATCTTTTCCATGGTGGGGGAGGTCTAGGGTTTGATCCCCATGGACTCCATAATATTTTGATATACCATAACCAGGGTGCCACATGGCAGCCCACGCCTGGGCCATGTGGGACCAAACCATTTGACAAAAAGATGCCACGTGTCTCAAATCTATTTGTCCATGTGTCTCACATGAATTCACCCACATGTCTGCCCAAATTTCCAACTCAATAGTGACACATCAGCACTTGCCACATCACCTACCATGTTAGCGGTCGTACCCCTGCCACGTCAGCCTATACGGATTGTACAGTCTGCATTTTTTTTTTTTTGCCTATTTGGCAAATCGAACAGATCACGATATCTCACTCATCCAATGTCCATTTGATCCCATTCAAAGTGTGTTGGGTTCGTGATGATGAGGCCTACACACCCATTCATTTTTAGGTGATTCCAAAAACTTTTATTTTTGGGCTAAATTTTGATCACTGGTCCAGATTCTGATCAAATCGTCATCTGGTGTGATAACCAGAGCACTCTGAAGTTCTATAGATATATAGTTCAGAGGAAACGGATGAAGAATATCGATATCCACATGCACTACATCCAGGACTTAGTACATGAGGGGATCATTGACCTATAGTTATTTCCTTCAACAAAATAGACGACATACATCTTCACCAAGATATTCAATGAGTAGAAGTTCAATTCTCTGTGAAGTCATCTTGGAGCAAAGGACAAAGTTTCCTAGAAACTATCTGTTCTT
>SNQJ01S0177227.1:0-19844 GCA_010110895.2 Picea sitchensis | reverse complement strand
CAATGAAGAGTGTTGCATAACAAGGATATTGTCACTAAGTCGTAACCCAAGATAATTAAGAAATGGGTAAGTTGTTATGTAATGTATTGACAACTATGTACTATTTGTGAGGAGTCTAAGTTTGCAAGATCTAGGATCATAATTCTAAGAATCATATGGCCGAAGGCTATGGTAATTTATGAAAGTAATTAAATGATTTGAAAAATTAAATAGTGGTAGTGTTAATGTAATTATATTATATTGAGTTTTTTTTGTTTTTTTTGTTTTTTTTTTAAGTGTGGGTGTATTTAAATAAAAAGAAAATAATCAATAATCATATGGATTAAACCCTTTATTTGGGTTGAACAAATTATTGATAAATATTGACTTAAGGTTATAATACTTTTAACCCTTGATATATTAATATTCATATTAGTGGTGAAAAGAAAAGGTTACCTAAGAGAAAATAATTCCCTTGGATTTATAACTCCATTCTATATAGTAAAAAAAAAAAAGACAATTACAAGGCTAATAATAAGTGGGATAATACTAATATATGAATAAATACATAGATAAGGGATATTATAAAAATGGTCTATACTTAACCTTGAATCAAGTAGACTTCATGCTTGATTTGATGTTTGATATGATGGAAAATTAATAATGAACGTCATCGATACTTATTTGGTACTCTATAAATTTTAATTTAATTCAATCATTTTGAATATTGAAATCCACTTGTGGCCATAAATGGTCATTGAGACTATAAAAAAATACAAAGATGAGTAACCATTGGGAGTGCTACAGCATCTTTGTCAGAACTGTAAACTGTCATGGTAAGCCACGATGGCCAGATAGATGCATCAAATTGAATACTAATCAACCATGTGTGAAGTATGACAATACAAATCTGTTATTACTTAAGTGTATTTTAAAAATATATATATGGGGTATGTGGTGTCATTACAAGTGGTATGGGAAGATTGAGCATTTTGACATTTTATTTATTTATTTGAAGATATCTTGTAAAGGTACTGATTGATTATTTGGTACTCTATAAATTTTAATTTAATTCAATAATTATGAAAATTGAAATCACTTGTGTATAAATGGTCATTGGGACTATAAAAAGTACAAAGATGAGTAAGCATTGGGAGTGCTACAACATCTTTGTCAGAAGCCCTAATAAAGAAATAAAAATGGTACAAGGAGGCATCCAAACAAATACGAGTGAGACCTAGCAGCCCTAAAAAAAAAAAGGGAGCTAAGGCAGAGCTATCGTTATGTCTTCCTAGCAATTAGGTAGGGTTGAGAAGAATTGTGTAAATAGTTTCATGTTGTCTATTGGTTTTGTGTCCGATAGTCTAGAGTGTACGTTGTCTCACTAACATAGTATTGGAGTTTGCCTCATGATACATTTTGCAAATTAGATCCATGAAGAAGTTGAAGTAAGAGTCACGATCTTGTATTTAGCAATTTCAAGGGTTCTGTCTCTAAGAGCATTCTACTGAATGTGAAGTATCTCACAAAGGACTAGGGTGACACATCTATTGTCCTTATACTGTATGAAATTCCTCAATGAGCCATGAGAGTCTTTGAACAAGAAATGATAATGACCATGGATTTCAATGTGAAAAAACCCAATAATTTATGTTGGAATTGAGCCCATTTTCCCCACACTAGTATCAAATCGTTGAAAATTTATGAATATTATAAAGATAAGATGTGTTGTATATTTTATCCTCCATATATAATCAAGTAGTGGATATTAAGAGGGTGTAAGGTTGTGAGAGTTAAAAGGGATAGTAACATGTAGGGGATTTGGTAGAAGTATATCGATATTGGCATGAGTAAAAAATTACTGAAAATGTTGCTAAGTAAGTGTGGCAACAAAGATGATCTGGACAAAAAAATACAAGTGTGAGTTTAGTATGAAAGTTACCAAAGAGAGCGGTTAACTTAAGGCATATATGTTGAGTAATGTAAATATCAAATAATATTAAAGTGAAGTACCTTCTTAATGTTAAAATAAGTGTGATGTGGAAGACACATCTCTTTGAAGACATTCTCCAAGTCTTTTGAAACCTTCAACCATACCTTTCTAACTTTCGACACACTGGAAACTTGTATCCTAGCATTATCCATTCTTTGTAGAAAATATGCTTCAAATATCTTTGTTCGATAACACATGTAATCTAATATACATGTAAATAGTATAAAACAAAATAACATATATTACAACATATGGAGAATCAAATTTTTGAGTGTGGAATAAAGGGACTCAAAGTGCACATTATGGTTAAACTTGTTGAAACCATCCAAGTCCAACTTGATATATTTTAAAATTAAGGATTAATGTAGTGAAACAAATCTTGTAACTTAGAAAATAATTTGTTGATATAGAAACATTGTAATGAATGACCATGGGGTTACCTTATCAATCCTAAGTATGAAGCATAGGAAACATTGTAATGAATGAACATGGGGTTGCCTTATCAATCCTAAGTATGGCATGCTGATGCCATAGGATTCTCTAGCTTGTAGTAATGCTAAGAGTAAGCAAATAAGTCATTTTTCTTGGGAAAAAAAAAGACATTGACCACTAGAGAGGTTATTATTATGAGAAGGTCAACAAATTTTAAATTTACCATAGTATTTATGTTAAGAGTGGAAACTAGTGATGAGTCCTACTCATAATTTATGGGCATTATATGATGTGTATGTGAAAAAAAATTCAAGACTTTTCTAGTGATACTTATTCCTTAGAAAGGGGAGGTCATACGGAAATTACCATTGGCTGAAAAAATATTACATAGTTGTGGAGAATTTGGTGTGGTGTACCATAGAAGTTTTACTATCTTAAGAGAATATCTTATCCACTTGGGTTGCTTCTATATTTAGGAGTGAGTGGGAAAGAGCCTTGACCCTAGAAATGGTGTAGTGTTGAGTTTTCCATAGCAAGGTTGTGGATTATATTCAATTATTATTTAGGTTAGTATGGTGATATTGAAAACATAAGATTGTATTGGGTGCTTATGTTTAGTTCCACATTCTAATGAACATTTAAATGGATATTGTAAATGAGCCTATGTTGTGAATTTAAACTTGAGTTAGAATGATAAGTGAGGTAATATGAAAAGTTTTATTATGTCATAGGAATGGCATGGTTTATCCAACAGACTTCTATTATTAGTCACTATGCAGTCCATTGTCTGAGGGTAGTTATCTAAATAGGAGGACACACTTTGAAATGCGTTAATTGGTCTAGCTACTGCTTGTTCACTAACAAAGATTTTCCCTATGAAACTATGTTTGAAATAAATGATAAATAAATAAATTTATATGAGGATGATGAACACATGCTTACCATTGTTAAAAGCGTCTTTCATAATAGGAGAAAGAAATTGAAAGTGCTATAAATGGACAAAAAAAGAGCTGGTTCTTGAAAGATGAGTAAGTACTATGGGGGGTATAGAGGGATATATAATTTTCGGAGGCATTAGAAATTTAATGCTAAGAAGAAAGACCTCAAGGTCAAATGCTAAATATTGGAATGAAGTATGGTGGGATTATTGCTATAAAATGTTCACTAACCCACATGTCAACATGTTGCTCTTTATGTATAGGCATGTTTGTAATAGTGAATTGATGATAGAAAGCGAGATTTTCCTTGGCTAGTGATGAAGAAAATTCTACTAGACAATTAACTTGTTTGAGATATAATCTATACAACTTAAGAAAAGAAATATTAGGTGACAATGGAAAAACAAGCAATTGATGTGATGACATCACATGGAAATCATTAGTAGTATATTGATCAATGTTTCTAAGCATGGGAAATTTTATGATGATGGCATATGTATTGTATCACTCAAGATAAAGTGATAGTAAAGTCAATGATAATTGGTTATAATTACTAAGATATATTCCAGGTGGAATTACATGATGGGATTAATGGAATTTATAATCGAATTCAATGTAAGATTCACTTAAATAAAGAACCAATAATGAGATAATATTCTAATTGGCTATCAAAACTAGTATATTATACTTTAATATAAAACTTAGGAAGAATAAATATATATGAGAAGTGTGTCTTTCTTTAATTTAATTACAAGTGCTAATAAATAGAGTTAGGATAAAGTAAAGTGCCTACTAAATAGGGGTAGTCTTAGTCAATATATTAAAAGGCGCAAGGCGTTTTTAACCAAGTGAAGGTCAAAATATGGGACTAGTATAGCATGTTTTTATCGAGGAAAACAATTAGTGGTTGTGCCATGGAAATTTTCTTATTTTATGAATGACCATAACCCTACACATTTGTATAAAATAAAACTATCCTATTATATTTTGGTTGAAGATTGATATATTTTAGATAAGCTACATCCTTATTGAGATGTTCAACTTAATATTTTGATAAAAAGAAAGGAATACAAAACTCTTAAATTTATAATTCTTTATAAAATTTGTTTTATAGTATATATGCTATTTAATTGAAGTTTTATCATTAAGTTGGAACAATAGTATCATAAAAGACTTGGTTAATAAATTATGACTCTTACAAAGAATAAGATGGGATAATCAAATTTATATTGAAGGGTATCCCCCTTATTGCTAACATAGTAGTAAGTTGCGATGACCTTATGATAGTACGATCAAGTAGTGACCAAGTAATGATTATTTAAAGAGTTAAACCAAGGGAGATGAAAAGACCATGCATATGAATATGTTGCATTTTGAACAAAACTAGGCAGAAAGTTTCTTGAAGGTGAGTGTATAATGCTATGACAGGTAGTTAGAACATTATTGTTTGCTAATCTTAATAATTCAAGTTTAGCATTGTTTGAGTCAGTTAGACTTGGTTAGACATTGAGATGTGCACCTCTAGGCCTATTTGTATGTTATATGATATATGCTCATGACAAAGATAGTTATATGATTATTTGAACATGAAATTAAAAATGGGTAAGTTGGTACATGTGTACCAATTCAAGTTATGTTGTGAATGTATAATAGATGCAATGCATGATGTAAATAGGAATACATTTCTTAATTGGCGTGGATGAAAATATGGATTCTATATAAATTTGTGATGTATCTACATCAATATATGTTATTAGTGAGCTAACCTACAGGTTGATGAGCTATTTGATAGCCAAATGACTATAATATTGAAGTAACTGGGATGTCATGGACATCATGAAGACATTGTATGCTATAAGTTGTACTTACTCTTTAAATTTATGATTAGAAATATTACTATGATCTATGGTAAGTGTGGTTTGTCGGGATGCACAACACACCCAGTGGATGTTTTATGGCGTGACTCCAAAACATTAGTTGCCACCAGTATGGCTCATTGTAGTGTTTGGACCCTAGTTATGATTAGGGAGGGTGGAGGCATTTACATTTGTCGGATAAATTAGAGTGAGTGGGACCACAGACCAATCTCCCCAGTCCACACGGATGCAGAACAAGCAATATGAGAATACTACTCTTTCCCTAGTCTAAATATTGAATGAACTAAGAAAAATGGATAGTGGACATACCTTATAGGCAGCTCTCCTTTAATCTCTGTTGTTCCTTACTCTGCTCAATTCTCTTGTGTCGTTCCAATCACAACAACACAAACCAATCATAGCAAAGGCATTAAAATACTCCTTCAATACCTAGTCTATACATGTGATCAAGGAATCATGTAATAAGATGACATCATCATTATGGGGAAGGGACATACTCATATATTATATTAACTAAAAGAAAATAATACAACCCTGAGCTTTGATGTTGTAGATCTCCTTTTCGATGGCTCCTATCTCTGACACACCTGCCTTTCATGCATGAAGAAGTTCAACCACATCACGATTACTTGTTGTCTTAGCTGTCACAATAGCATTAGTCCTTCATACAGTCTTGCACCGGTTCTCCAATCAATCTCTAAAGCTAACTTGCTTCTTCTTGTTCTTAACTTTAACCATTTCCATAAGTAATATCCTCAATATACTCTGGAGAAGATTGATTAGTTACTTGGATAGGAATGATCCCAGATATCACGGAAAGTCGATATTTTGCCAACCATTCAACTCAACTCACCTTCTAGAAGATTCTTCTATAAAGAATGAAACTATTCATTTTCTACTTTAGAAACATGTCCATGTACCCTAACCATTAACCACAGTGCGGAAAGTCCATATCAAAGTGGAAAATGCGACATCGCGGAAATTAAGGATTCAGCGAGGAGAGTATATATATGCGACACGAACTATCTTCAAAATATATGATTTTTGAGAAAATGACAAGTGTAACCTTCTTGAGGAAAAAGTCATGTCGGGTTGATCTTCCATTATCATGACACATAATCATAATATCATCTCGATAGCCAAAAATGGACTTGAAGGAATGCCCCAAAGTGCGAGAGTGGAACTTGTGACAGTCGATAGACTTTGTATGCTATATGTGTGTGTCAAGAACCAAGATCACATCTACTCGAGAGACACGCAACATCAAGCACAGTGAGTATTATATATCAATTCGGTAGGCATTCCCTACTCAGATCATGGTGACAACATCATCAACAAGGTCATGGCCGCAATCATACTGCTTTATTGGATCCATCTTTGATCATAATATACTTCATCCTTGGAATACCTTTGTGGATGCGTGCGATAAATTTCGATCAAGGCGACATAGCCACGAAACGCTACGGTGGATCTATGTGTACTTCAAATCCTTCATACTCCATCGCGACTTGGATCATAAAGATAATATCCGGGGTCTTCAATCTTATCACCCAGAAATGCGAATCGACCATGTGATTACGTATTATTGAAGTCGGTATGGTAGAAACCCATGATTCTGCGGTCATTGATGTATACCATTAACAAGTCGCGAGAAATCACCATTGATATGACAAAAAGGTACTATAGTACAATCCATCAATTGTGAATAAATGAGTTGATGCCGAACAATCAATGGAATGCTGATCAGGTCAATGATGTAAACCCTCGTCGGCGAAACTTTACCGAGTGAATACCAAGTTCCAAGAATCTTGGCGAATAATTTCTAAGTCTCAATCCCGGATAATGTCTTGATGTCGACGGAACAAGGCTTCGTCACGGAGAACCTTGATCTTCCCATCGGTGACGAAATGATATGAGTTTAAAAAGAATTGAAGCGAGTATGTGACAATTGGACTTTGGACGCGGGGAAGGCCGACTCAAAATGAAGACTCGCTACAGATGGTAGACTCAATAGAGGGTTTCCAAAATGGCCAGCTCTTGAACATATGAATGACTTAGACCAATGATTTGCGTGACTCAAAATGACACATGGAAAGACCTTGTAATCCGTCGAATGAGAGACAAATGGATTACCCAAACCGACTTCGGATGATGAATAGGGGTGTCATGTTCAGAAGCGACTCTTTCATGCTTAATTAATACAAAGTGAGAAATATATCCCTTTCCCAAAATTTTTCCCCACCATTTCTTTGGCAAATGCCTCTTTATTTTGATGCAAGCTTGAAGAGGATCATATACTTGTTGATGTAAGCTCATCCTTGGACGAGTCCCTTGGAGTATTTTTAACGAACCCTAAGAAGAATTAGATCGATCCCATCACGATATGAATCCAATGTTTGTTTAAAGGTCGAGAGATATAGAAAACTGAAGGTTTTCAAGATACGAGTTTGGAAAAACACTTTAAAGAACTTTGTCGGTGCCTTTTAGTACAATAACCGCGAGGAAAAGTTAAATATCGCTCGGGAGGATCGCGTAAATTCAAATACTTTGCTGGCGTGAAAATAGCAAAGATTAAGCTCTGACAATCTTTTCATGTTTAGAATTAAGTGAAAAGGGGCTTAAGTCAGCTCCGGGGTTCCTTTTATTGTAATCATAGCGAGCAGGAAAGAGATAAAACAACGCGCGATCTCGTTTTTAAGTTTTTTACAAGTGCTAGAAGGGATAAAAGTCACTCGTGGTTTTAAAGTCAAAACCATAGAAAACACACAATTTCTACATATAAATAAAATTTTAGGATCCCTGTCGTCTGCGTTAAGGACACACCAAAGTCATTTACTCACTTTTAGCATTAATTAGGGTTAAATAGGTAAAATAATGACAAAGAATGAAAAACCCACTTTTAAATAGTAAAAAGTAAATAAAAACACCAAAATTACCATTCCATTTCACCATTTGTTTTACCCAATTACCAGTGCGATTAAAATTCCATTTTACCCTCAATCTTCAAAGTCAATTTCCGGGAGCTTAGGTGCATCAAATCACATACCGTTTGGATAAAACAGGTGAGTACTCAATTCTTTATCTTTCCATGGTTTAGTTTTGTGATTTAAATGGTTAAAGTTTGAGTAGTGAGCAACCTTTTAAAACCCTACACGCAAAACAATGTTTCCGCAGTCAACCCTTTCGAGAACTGCGGGAATCTAGATTTCCACAGGTGATCTTTAACCACAGTGAGGAAAGTCCGCTAGCGTATTCATCCACTGCCGAGTGATATGAAATCAAACTTTTGATAAAGCGTTTAGCCATGAAAATCAATTTTTCTCCCGAATCAAGATATTGACTATCTTCTTATTGTCATTATGCAGGTTGATAGTCAGACCATGGTGCTTGAGTGGAGAGCACGCGAGCACGAAGATGAAAATAATACTTACACCGAAAATCACCATAAACTATGGCTGCTGCTTAAAGCTGATGCTCTAAATACTTACGGATGCAGAGCATGGCGAGAGCCCAAGTTAGTCTATTGGGTACTTGATCCAAATGTGGGATCGAGACCAACAGGTTTTCCATGTGAGTGCCCATACATTGACCATTGATATCGAGGGATATCTATTTTCCTAACCAGGATTATCAAGGCGAGTTTCATATAATAAACTTGGTGGTCGCGGTGGTAGAAGATGAGTGAATGCTATGAGAACTCTTGCGTGCGGCCAGAAAAGGCGAAGGGGAAAGTAGCTATACGAGGGAGTGGCCAGACATCTCCTTGATACCATCCACATTGACCGCCTTTCAGAATGGGAGTGCTTCTCCTCATATGGCTCGAAAGAGCTACTTTCAATATGGCATAGAGTGTACTGAGCCCGGGTTTCAATTTGGGCTGATACGGTATTAAATGATCTTAAAACAAATGACAAAAAAGTAGGCGGAGACCTCAACAATTAGGTTATGGTCAGCGGGATGGTACGAAGAGTGATGTCGGTCTCCCAGATAGCCACTTTCCCCTTCGTCTTTCTGCCTCTGGCACGCAGTAATCTCTGCAGTACTCACTCATCTTTCTACCACCTCTGCGACTACCGGTCAAGCTGACATATGAACCCTGTCTTGATAATCCGGTTAGAAAATAGGTATCCTCAATATCAATGGTCAATATATGGGCACTTACATAGAAAACCTGTTGGTCTGGATCCCTTTGGATCAGTGTTCCAATAAAGGCAAGACTTGGGCTCTCATGCTCGGTATCCAGAAGTATTTTAGGAGACCACAGTTTCTTAAGGCAGCGATAGTTTGCAGGTGATTTTCGGTGGCGTATTTTTCATCTTCGTTCTCGCGTTCTCTCCACTCCAAGCACCATGGTATGACTATTAACCTGTACAATAACCATAGGAAGATAGTCAATATCATGATTCAGGAGAAAAATTGATTTTCATGGCTAAACGTTTTATCAAAAAGTTTAATTCTGCGCTGCCGCAGGTGGATTTAACACACAATACGGACTTCCCGCACTGTGGTTAACTCCTGCGAAATCTAGATTCTCGCAAGCCTCGAAAGGGTTGACTGCGGAAGCCCCTCTTTACGCGTAGGGTTAGAAAGTCCCTCATATCAATTTTAACCATTTTAAATCACAAAACTAAACCATGGAAGATAAAGAATTGAGTACTCACCAGTTTGATCCAAACGGTATGTGACTTGATGCCTTGGCTCGATTGACTTTGAATTGAAGTGAAATGGCTGTTGCCTTGGGTAGTAGTGGGTAAAAACAAATGGTGAAAATGGAATGGTAATTTTGTTTTATTTACTTTTACTATTTAAAAAGTGGTTTTTTCATTATTTGTTCATTATTTTACCCTGTTAACCCTAATTATTAATCTTGAAAAGTGAGTAAATGACTTGCGGGTCCTTAGAAGCGATTATGGATCCAAAAATTTTACGATATGGTGTGAAATTGTGTGTTTCTATGGTTTGACTTGAAACCACAAGTGACTGTTATCCGTTCTAACACTTGTAAAAAACTTAAAACGAGAGATCGAGCATTGTTTTTATCTCTTTTAGACCGTTATGATTACGCGAAAAGGAGTTGACTTTAAGCCCTTTTCACGACTCCCCTAAACATGAAAAGATTGCGGCGACGCTTGCTATTTTTCACGCTCGTTAAAAAGTATTTGAATTTAAAATCTCGACGATAGTTTAACCTTTTGGTCTGCGTTGGGTTATTGTGCGAAAAGGCGGCAAAGTTCTTTTAAAGTGTTTTCAAGCTTCTGTAATCTTGAAAAACTGAGTTTTCTATCCTGCGAGCTAGTTAAACAAACATTGAGACATGATGGATGAACCACTCCTTCTTAGGGTTAAGTTAAAAATACTCAAAGGGACTCATCGAAGAGTTGAGCTTATATCAACAAACATCTGTGATCCTCTTCAAGCTCGCGCAAAAATAAAGAGGTACCCGCCAATGAGTGACAGGGAAAATTTGGGAAAGAGGGATATATTTAGATCTTTGTATTAATTGGCGGTGAAGTCGGCTCCAACGCCGACACCCCTATTCATCATCAGTCGGTTTGGGTAATCCATTTGTCTCATTCGATTTGATTACAGGTCTTTCCATGTGTCATTTTTGAGTCAATCCTGCCAAATCACTGGTGGGTAATAGTCCATATGTTCAAAATCCATTTGAAACCTCTATTGAGTCGACCATCTGCGGTTATAAATTTTCTACCATGTCACCCTTCCCTGTGTCCAAAGTCCAATGTCACATACTCTGTTTCACTTTTAAACTCAGTTACTCATTTCATTAATCATGATAGGGGACCACATCAAGGCCCTCTTGTGACGAGTGTTGTTCCGTCGACATCAGCACGTTATCTGGGATTGAGACTTAGAAAGTATTAAGTACCTTGGAACACGTACCTCGATAGCGGATTTCTGCGCTTTTCGACGATGAGTTTACATCGTGACCTCGATCAAAAGATTCCCATTGATTGGTCGGCATCAACTCATTTATTCACAATTGATGGATTGTACTATAGTACCTTGGGAGTCATTGCCATCAATGATTTCCTCGCGCTTGGTAATGGTATACATCAATGACCGGTAATCAGGTGGTTTCTACCATGTTAGACCGACACATGTAATCACGTAATTCGGATTGGTACTTTGGGTGATAAGATTGAAGACCACTGGATATTATCTTTACAATCCAAGTTGCGATGGAATATGCATGATTTGCGACACATAGATCCCTTTGTGTATGTTTCATTGGCTATGTCGTCTTGGCGAAAATTTGTCGCCTGAATCCACGATTATTCAGTGCGTGCTATATTATGTTGCATGGATCGTGATTGTATGATTGGTGGCCATGACCTTTGTTGATGATATTTGTCAGGTCTATGATCTGATGAGAATTCCTACCTCGGAATTGATATATATATAATACTCTGGTGCTGGATGTTTGTAGGTCTCTGAGTAGATGTGATCTTGGTTCTTGACACACATCTGCAGCTTACCGTCTATCGTGTCATTGGTTCCACTCTCGGACTTTGGGGGGCGTGCGACATCCACATTTTTTGGTTGTCGAGATGATATTATGATTATGTCATGATAATGGAAGATCAAACTCTTCATTAGGTTTTCTGAAGAAGGTTACTTGTCCTATTTTCTCAAAATCTGTTACGAATAGTTATTTGCATATATGCTCTCCTGCGAGAATATTCATTTCCGCAGGCTGCTTTCAGCTTGATTGCGAACTTCTTGCACTGTGTTAATGGTTAGGGTATGGACATGTTTCTAAAGAAGGAAAAATGAATAAGTTCTCGATTCATATAGAAGAGAATCTTCTAGAAGGGTGAGTTGGAGTTGGAATGGTTGGCAAATCGCCGACTTTCCGAATATCTTGGGATCATTCCCTATCCAAGTAACTAATCAATCTTCTCCTATATATTGAGGATATTACTTATGGAAAAGGTTAGAACAGAAGAAGCAAGTTAGCTAAGAGATTGAATGGGCGGTGCAAAGGCTAGTATGGAAGGATTGAGATCTGACTGACAACAAGTAATCATTATGTGTGTTTCAACTTCTTCATGTTTGAGCAAGTGTGTGTGTCGAATCCAAGGGTCATCTAAAGGAAGTTTTCGACATCAAGGCTTAGGTTGTATATTTCTTCGGTTAATACATGAATATGTCCTTTCCCATAATGATGATAAATGTATTACATGATTCCTTGATCATGTATGAATAGGTATTGAATATATTAATATACCTTTCTTGATTGGTTTGTGTTGTTGTGATTAAGGCGACAAGAAATTCAGGCGAGCAAGGAATATGAGAATTAAGGAAGCGTTCATAAGGTATGTCACTATCCATTTCTCTGGATTCATTCAATATTTAGATCTAGGAAAAGAGTAGTATACCATTGCGGTTTTGTTCAGGATCGAGGTGATCCCCGGGGGAATGATACGTGTCCGCACTCGCAATTTATCCATGATACCTCCACCCTCCTAATCATATCTAGGGTCCAGCCCTATATGGAGCCATACTGTGCAACTCTTGTTCTTGGAGTCACGTCATCAAAACCTCCTCACGGGTAAAGTTGTGCATCGACAAAACCACCATAGATCATAAATATTTCAGATATAAATTTAAAGTAAATTACAACATAAGCATACAATGTCTTCTATGATGTGCGGCCGGCATCAGGAACCTCAATATTATAGTCATTTGGCTATCACATAGCTCATCATCCTATAACACAATAACACATATTGATGTAGGTACATCACAAATTTATATAGATCATATTTTTCATCCCGCATCCAATTAGAAATGTTTTCCTATTTACATAATGCATTGCCTCTATTATACATTCACAACATAGCGAATTGGTACACATGTACCGAACTTACCCCTTTAATTTTCATGTTCAAATAATCATATAACTATCTTTGTCATGAGCATATATCATATAACATACAAATAGGTCTAGAGGTGCACATCTCAATGTCTAACAAATTCTAACTGACTCCAAACAAATGGTAAACTTTGAATTATTAAGATTAGCAAACAATAATTCCATACTTAAGGTCAAATAGGCATTACATACCCACCCTTCAAGAAACTTAGTGAAGTTATGTTCCAAATACAACATATTCTCATCATGGTCTTTCATCTCCTTGGTTTAACACAAATAATCATTACTTGGTCCACTACTTTGATGGTACTATCTAGGATCGCCATAAAACTTACTATGTTTAGCAATAAAGGAGACCCTTCAATATAAATTTGATTATCCTATCTTATTCTTTGTAAGAGTCATAATTTATTAAACAAGTCTTTTATGATACTATTGTTCCAACTTAATGATAAATTTCAATTAAATAGCATATGTACTATAAAACAAATTTTATAAAAATTATAAATTTAAGAGTTTTGTGTTCCTTTCTTTATATTAAAATAGTAAGTTGAACATCTCAATAAGGATGTAGTTTATCTAAAATATATCAATCTTCAACCAAATATAATAGGATGCTTTTATTTTCTTATACAATGTGTAGGGTTAGGGTCATTCATAAAAATAAGAAAATTTTCATGGCACAACTACTCATTGTTTTCCTCGATAAAAAAAACCATGTACGCTGGTCGATTCACTTGGTTAGCGTCTTTAGCCTTTTAATATATTGACTGAATACCCCTATTTGGTAGGCACCTTACTTTACCCTAACTCTATTTTATTAGCACTTGTAATTAATTAAAGAAAGACACACTTCTCATATAGAGTTATTCTTCCTAAGTTTTATATTAAAGTATAATATACTGGTTTTGATAGCCAATTAGAATATTATTTTATTATCAATTCTTTAGTTAAATGAATCTTACATTGAGTTCGATTATAAATTCCATTAATCCCATCATGTAATTCCACCTAGATATATCTTAGTAATTATAACCAATTATCATTGACTTTACTATCCCTATCTTAGTGATACAATACATAAATGCCATCATAAATTTCCCATTGTAGGAACATTATTAATATATACTACTAAAATGATTTCCAATGTGATGTCATCACATCCTTTGTTGTTTTTCCATTGTCTTTGAATATTTCTCTTCACTGTAAGTTGTATAGATTATATCTCCAAACAAGTTAATTGTCTAGTATGGGATTCTCTTTATCACGGTCAAGGAAAATCATGCTTTCTATCATCAATTCTCTATTACAAACATGCCTATACATAAAAAGCACCGTTGATATGTGGGTTAGTGAACATTTTATAGCAATAATAAATTGACTACAAGATTTCATTCCAATATTTAGTTATTTGACCTTGAGGTCTTTTCTTCTTAGCATTGTACTTCTTAAATAGAAAATTATATCCTCCTATACCCCCATAGTACCCACCATCTTCGGTAACTAGCTCTTTTTCTTGTTCATTTCTAGCACTTTCATGTTCTTTCTCCTATTATGAAAGACGTTTTTAACAATGGTAAGCATGTGTTCATCATTCCTCATAAATTTATTTATTTACTTATTTATTTTCAAACAGAATTTCTTCATAGGGAAAAATCCTCAGTGAACAAGTAGTTGCTAGACCAATTAACACATTTCAGGGTGTGTCCCCCTATTTAGATAACTCACCCCTAGGTACAATGGACTGGTGCATAGTGACTAATAGAAGTCAGTTGATATACCATGCCACACCTTATGACATAATAAAGCGCCTTTTCATGATACTTCACTTATCATTCTAACTCAAGTTTTAAATTTACAACATAGGTTCACTTACAATATCCATTTAATGTTCATTAGAATGTGGAACTAAACATAAGCACCCACCACAGTCTTATGTTGTCAATATCGTCATACTAATCTACATAATGATTAAGGACAATGCACAACTTCCTCCTTCGCTCTACACTTTCTCTAGGCTCAAGACTCTTTCCCCCTCACTCCTAAATATAGAAGCAGCCCAAGTGGATAAGGTATTCTCTTAAGATAGTAAAACTTCTATGGTACACCACACCGAATTCTCCATTAACTATGTAATGTTTTTCTAGCCAATGGTAAATTTCTGCATGACCTCCCCTTTCTAGGGAATAAGTATCACTAGAAAAGTCTTGAATCTTTTCACATACACATCCTATAATACCCATAAATTAGAATTAGGACTCATCCTGGTTTCCCTCTTAACATAAATATGGTAAATTTAAAAGTTGTTTACCTTCTCATGAAAATAACCTCACAAGTGGTCAATGTCTTTTTTTTTTTTTTTTTTTTTTTCGGTAAAAATGGTATCGACACTCTCTTAGCATTATAGGTTAGATAATCCTTAAATTAATTAGCATACCAAGCCATGCCCAAGTTGATAAGGTAACCCCATGTTCATTCATTACAATGTTTCCTATAAGCCATACTTAGGATTGATAAGGTAACCCCAAGGTCATTCAGTACAATGTTTCCTATATCAACAAATTTCTAAGTTACCAGATTTGTTTCACTTCATGACCCTTAATTTTAAAATATATCAAGTTGGACTTGGATGGTTTTAACAAGTTTAACCATAATGTGCACTTTGAGTTCATTATTCCACACTCTAAGGGTGATTCTCCATGTTGTGATATATGTTATTTTGTTTTGTAGCTTATTTACATGTATATTAGATTACATGTGTTATCGAACAAAGATATTTAAGCATATTTTCTACAAAGAATGGATAATTCTAGGATACAAGTTTCCAGTGTGTTGAAAGTTAGAAAAGTATGGTCGAAGGTTTCAAAAGACTTGGAGAATGTCTTCAAAGAGGTGTGTCTTCCACATCACACTTATTTTAACATTAAGAAGGTATTTCATCACTTTTAGTATTATTTGATATTTACATTATACTTAACATACATATCCCTTATGGCAATGTCTTTGTAGCTTTCATACTAAACTCACATTTGTATTTTCATCCTGATCATCTTTGTTGCCTCACTTACTTAGCAACATTTTCAGTAATTTTTTTACTCATGCCAATATCGATATAATTCTACCAAATCCTCTACATGTTATTATCCCTTTTAACTCTTACAACCATACACCATCTTAATCTCCACTACTTGATTATATATGGAGGATAAAATATAAAACACATCTTATCTTTACAATATTAAGAAATATTCAACGATTTGATACTAGTGTGGGGGAAATGGGCTTAATCTACAGAATATAAATTATTGGGTTCTTTCACATTGAAATCCATGGTCATTATCATTTCTTGTTCAAAGACTCTCATGGCTCATTGAGGAATTTCGTATATTATAAGGACAATAGATGTGTCACCCTAGTCCTTTGTGAGATACTTTACATTCGGTAGAATGCTCTTAGAGACAGATTCCTTGAAATTGCTAAATACAAGATCATGACTCTTACTTCAACTTCTTCATGGATCTAATTTGCAAAATGTATCATGAGGCAAACTCCAACACTATGTTAGTGAGACTACGTACATTCTAGACTATCAGACACAAACCAATAGACGACATGAAACTCTTTATACAATTATTATCAACAACGAATGTTAGAAGAGATGACAATTGATAGCTTCATTGGTTTTGGGCTCCTTTTTTTTAGGGGTTGCTAGGGTTCGATCGTATTTTTTTATGCTCTCCTTGTACTATTTTATTTCTTTTACAGTTCTGACAAAGATGTTGTAGCACTCCCAATGCTTACTCATCTTTGTACTTTTTTATAGTCTCAATGACCTTTTATGGCCACAAGTGGATTTCAATATTCAAAATTATTGAATTAAATTAAAATTTATAGAGTACCAAATAATCAATCAGTACCTTTACAAGATATCTTCAAATAAATAAATAAAATGTCAAAATGCTCAATCTTCCCATACCACTTGTAATGACACCACCTTATATATATATTTTAAAATACATCTCTATGTGCAATAACAGATTTGTATTGTCATACTTCACACATGGTTGATTAGTATTCAATTTGATGCATCTATCTGGCCATCGTGGCTTTACCATGACAGAATAAGTATCAATGACATTCATTATTAATTTTCCATCAAATCAAGCATGAAGTCTACTTGATTCAAGGGTAAGTATAGACCATTTTTCTAATATCCCTTATCTATGTATTTATTCATATATTAGTATTATCCTACTTATTATTAGCCTTGTAATTTTTATTTTTTTGCTATCACAGAATGGAGTTATAGTAGGAGGTGTTCTCTTAGAGTAACCTTTTCTTTCACCATAATAGAATGTAATATATCAGGGTTAAAAGTGTTATATTGTAAGTCAATGTTATCAATAATTTTATTCAATTGTCTAAGGGTTTAATCATATAATTATTGATTATTTTCTTTTATTTAAATACACCCCACAAAAAAACTCAATATAATATAATTACATTAACACTACCACTATTTCATTTTTCAAATCATTTAATTACTTTCATAAATTACCGTAGCCTTTGGCCATAGGATTCTTAGAATTATGATCCTAGATCTTGCAAACTTAGACTCCTCACAAAGCTTACATAGTTGTCAATACATTACATAACAACTTACCTATTTCTTAATTATCTTGGGTTACGACTTAGTGACAATCTCCTTGTTATGCAACACTCTTCATTGTTGTATTTTCTAATAGAGAGATCTGGAATTATTGATCTTCTTACCAACCTTTTTTTTTTATCCTTTGTGACCTCTGTGAAAATTCTTTTCTTTATTTCAACTACAGTATGTTATGTAAATATCATTAAATTGTTTTCACTCTTACAATAATAAAAATAAGTAAAATTGTTGAACATTTTTATAATATTTTCTAATAAAAATTTATTTACAACATTCATATCAACATTAATAAACCATATATAATTAATTGTAAAAGCATTGGAACCTTGATTTTAGTATAATTTTATAAATTCCACAATCTTGCAAACTTAGACTCCTCACAAAGCTTACATAGTTGTCAATACATTACATAACAACTTACCTATTTCTTAATTATCTTGGGTTACGACTTAGTGACAATCTCCTTGTTATGCAACACTCTTCATTGTTGTATTTTCTAATAGAGAGATCTGGAATTATTGATCTTCTTACCAACCTTTGTTTTTTTTTTGTTTTTTTTAAGATCTCTTTGTGACCTCTAAATTTTTTTTTTTTTCTTCATTTTAACTACAATATGTTATGTAAATATCATTAAATTGTTTTCACTCTTACAGTAATAAAAATAAATAAAAATTGCTGAACATTTTTATAATATTTTCTAATAAAAATTTATTTACAACATTCATATCAACGTTAATAAACCATATATATATAATAGTATAAAAAAAAGCGTGGAACAACGATTTTAGTATAATTTTATAAATTCCGCAAAATCATCTACTCGATCTAGACCTGTCACCGCATAAGAGATATTTCAAAATCTAATTAAAAGCTATCAATTAAATTCCCTTTGATGAGAATAATTCCAAAACGTGATCTCTCGATAGATGCGCCCATTTAATTTGTGATCAGTTTCGTGGATATCCATTATAATAAGAGATTTATCTCATGCAGACCNTTTTTTTTCTTCATTCTAACTACAATATGTTATGTAAATATCATTAAATTGTTTTCACTCTTACAGTAATAAAAATAAATAAAAATTGCTGAACATTTTTATAATATTTTCTAATAAAAATTTATTTACAACATTCATATCAATGTTAATAAACCATATATATATAATAGTATAAAAAAAAAACGTGGAACAACGATTTTAGTATAATTTTATAAATTCCGCAAAATCATCTACTCGATCTAGACCTGTCACCGCATAAGAGATATTTCAAAATCTAATTAAAAGCTATCAATTAAATTCCCTTTGATGAGAATAATTCCAAAACGTGATCTCTCGATAGATGCACCCGTTTAATTTGCGATCAGTTTCGTGGATATCCATTATAATAAGAGATTTATCTCATGCAGACCGCTAACTCTATCTAGAAACGTCAAATCAAATCAAACTTACTCTCTTGTTGGCGTGTGCACGTTGTTGGCGTATGCAGGCTGCTAACTTACTTTCATGTGCACGCTGTTGGCATGTGCAGGCTGCTAACTTACTTTCTAACTGGCATGTGCAGGCTGTTGGGCAGACTGTTGGCGTGTTTAAGGGTTCTGCTTTGTGGTGATGTTGCTACCCCAATCGAAGGAGTTGGTGCAATTTTAAGTTCGAAAACAGTTTACTAGTTCTGGAAAATTCGGTAAGAACACTACATACAATTTCATCCAGCCTCATGCATAACAGTCAACAAGTGACAAAAAAAATCAATGATGTACATACTTACCTTCCGTTTTCTTAGGCTATCAGCTGGAAGAATACCTCAAATCTGTAGTTTCTGTACTATGAAGTAATCGCTATCACTCTTCCGGGATGTGTTTATACTCCCACGCACATCTGAATTTTTTTATCCTTTTATTGTGTTTCTAAGCAATGCTTTTGCCATTTGGTTGTTTAAAACAATTGCTGTCAGATTTGCCTGCACTGTTTTCCAAAGGGTCGATGTTTTAATGTATGAGAAGCAGAAGTAGGAAAGCGGCATCTAGTTGCACACTTAATTATCTTTAGTTTGATTTTGAATAG
>SNQJ01S0177225.1:0-14749 GCA_010110895.2 Picea sitchensis | reverse complement strand
GATGATTGATAATACTCAACTAGGTGTTGTTAATGTGGGAGTTGGTTTGTGCCCATACTTGATGGGTACCTTCAATTACCCACCCCCTCACGGCGATATCAAATTTATATCCAATCACCATAAGGTTGATATTTTTCAAGTTTCGTTGTTTCGCACGACTTACTTCAAGGATCCATGGATACTTCCTTCCCCATCGACCATGATGGATGAGACAGGGCACCCGGGCATGTCCATGCCCTTGTCTACAGCTGAAGTAGCATACTCTTTAGTCCAACAAGCTTCAGCTAACACTGATCTGACTCCTGCACAAGAGTTAGATCTACTTCTAGAGCGGATTTGGGCTCAGGGTTCTCTCGCTAACATCGATTCATTAGACTTAGTATTGCCTTCTGACAAAGCAGTAGTCGAAGAAATGACTAGTCCGAACAAACCTTGGGAAGATATTCATCACAGATCATATTTTCTCCCAGAGTTAAGTTGAATCGAATCAAGAGAATTCACTGTAACCATGACAAGAGATTAGTCATGCCCTATTAATCTCTTAGCTACACACGAAATTTATGTTGAGGGTAATATGGAAACTATCGTTGAAACTATACCAATCAACATCTCCCAAAACCCTAGCATCGTGGAGAATGTTTTCGTAGGAGCGGATTGCTCCCTCGAAGAGGGTCAAATCTACACAAATATTTTCAAATAATTCCACGATGTTTTTTCCTGGTCTTATGAGGAAATGCTAGGTATCTATCCAAAAATAGTTGAACATGAGATCACAACATATCCTGATGCCAAGCCTGTTCAGCAGAAGATTTTTCCAGTTAATCCTAAGAAAACAGTAGCCATTAAGGTTGAGGTTGAGAAATTTCTAAAGGCAGGTTTTATCTATCCTATCTGTTTGACTCAATGGGTGTCAAATCCTGTGCTGATCAATAAAAAAAAGGCACGATTCGTGTATGTACCGATTTCCATGATTTGAAAAAGGCATGTCCCAAAGATAATTTTTCAATGCCATTCATCGACCAGATCATTGATGAATGTGCTGGTTGCGAAGCCTTTTATTTCATGGATGATTTTTCGGGATATAATCAAATACAAATCAAACTCGAAGATCAACACAAAATGGCATTCATTTGTCCATGGGGTACATTTGCATATCATAAGATGCCTTTTGGTCTTAAAAATGCTGGAGCAACCTTTCAGTGGGCCATGTCTTTTGCTTTCCATGACCTCAAGCATATAGTCGAGGCCTATCTAGATAATTTAGCATCACGATCTCGCAAGAGAAGGGATCATCCCACACACCTTAGACTTATCTTTGAACATTGTCGCTACTTCTGGATTCGCTTGAATCCAAGCAAGTGCAGCTTCTGCGTAACGTCAGGACGTTTGTTAGGTTTCATCGTATCAACAACAGGGATCATGGTTGTTCCTCTCAAGGTGGAGGCAATAATCGAGTTGTCCCCCCCATGCACAATCCTTCAACTTCAGAGTCTACAAGGCAAGGTGAACTTTTTACGACGCTTCATCGCCAACTATGCTGAAATCACCAAGGGCTTTATGCACTTACTGAAGAAATATGTTCCTTTTTACTGGAACGATGTCACTCAATGCTCTTTCAGCACATTAAAACATGCCCTCACACCTTCCCCTTTGCTTCGGCCACCTAACTATAACAAATATTTATTATTATATATGGTTGTAGGAGAGTCAACCATTGGCATGGTTTTAGTTCAAGAAGATGACTTGTTCTCAGAATATGTGATCTATTACCTGAGCTGAGGCCTCGTAGGACTGGAACTCAATTATTCTCATATCGAAAAAATTGCATTGGCAACAGTTCATGTTTTTCAACAGTTTCGTCATTATGTTTTGTTTCGCAAGACCACCGTCATTGCTATCGTGAATCCATTCTAGTACATGTTGACATGATGGGTAATAGGCAGAAAAATCAGTATATGGATAGTCATCCTCCAGGAGTTTGACTTAGACATCATTTTCGCAAAGTCCAAAAATTCACTGGTCTTCGCAGAGCTTATTTAGGAACTTCCGGTTGAGTCAGGTGACATTGTGCCTGAAGAATCGTCTATCCGGGGAGATATGTTTTTTATCACATCTTCAGATCCCTGGTATGGAGATATACTTATCTATCTCCAGACTTTGAAGTGCCCCACTTCTGCTTCTCGTGATGAGCATCGGCGTATACACCATCATGATAAGAATGATCTCATACTCTATGATACGTTGTATCAGAGAGGTGTAGACTGCATCCTACGTCGATGTCTCACTCATGAGGAAGTAGTTATCGTGCTCAATGATTTCCATACCGGAGCTTATGGCGATCATTTGTCTGGGCTGGAAATAGCCCAAAAGATTCTACGAGCAGGTTACTTCTGGTCGACACTTATCAAAGATTATATAGAATTAGTAAAGAAGTGCCATCCATGCCAAATATTCTCGCAAGATGAGAGCACATCTTGCTCCCATGTTTCCCGTCATCACAGTTGGACCCTTCACCAAGTGGGGGATTGATTACACTACTTGCCACCCCCCTTCAGCAAGGGGGAACCACTATATCATCGTAGCTGTAGACTAATTCACAAAGTGGGTCGAAGCTATGCCAATGTTTAAAGATGATGGAGAGACTGCAGCTCTCTTTTTATTCAACCAGATCATAGCAAGGTTCAGTGTCCCGAGGGAGATTGCCACTGACCATGGTAGTCACTTTCAGAATCAGATGATGACCGAATTAACATCAAATCTTGGGTTATGGCAAGAAAATTCATCACCCTACTACCTCCAGGCTAATGGGCAGGTGGAAGTTGTAAACAAAACTCTTAAGACTATCCTACAGTGATCTATCAACTCAAGCAAGTCAAATTGGCATTTGATGTTATACTCAACATTATGGGCTTACCGAACATCTGTTAAGACTACAACCAGTTTCTCACCTTTTCAACTCGTTTACGGGTTGGAGGTAGTCTTGCCCATCGAATGTCATATCTTGTCTCTAAAATTGGCCGTAAAATTATTTCTAGACACTTCTCCACTCGAATAATGGTTAGTATACCTTGAGAAGCTCAATGAACATTGTCGTGATGCAGCCCTGGCCAACGAGGCTCACATACATAAGGTCAAGTGTCAATATGATAGGTCCATTCATCCTCAAATTTTCTCTGAAGGCAACCTTGTCCTGGTCTATGACCAAGATAAGGATCCCCTAGGGGCAGGCAAATTCAAACCCATGTGGTTCGGGCCTTTCATCATAAAAGAGGTATTAAAAAAGGGAACCTATCGTCTGGTTGATTTTGAAGGGAATGCTTTGGCGGAGCTTAGAAATGGGCTCTACCTCAAGAAGTATTACTCATAGACAGGTCAATGTGGGTAACCTTTTGTAACATATGTATAGTCTTTGTACTATTACTTTTTAGTTTCTTTTAAGTTTTATGGACGTGTCATTGATATTATCTTTCATCACTGTGGCAGATGTCAAGTGATTCCGAGGTGTTCATTGGGTATACAGATGGTTCTAGTCGACACACTCGGAGGCTTGCCTCCACAGCTTGGGTAATCTTCACATCTTAAGGCTAGTTGTTATCTTCCGGAGGTATATTCTTAGGTGACACCACAAATAATTTCATCGAGTATAGTGCAGTTATTGAATTACTTCGTGACGCTTTGTCATTGGGTATTTCTCATCTCTGGGTCTCTCTCAATGCTCAATTGGCTGTGTCTTTGTTAAATAGAGTGTATTGGTTTCATGATCCAACTTTACACCGACGATTCCTTAGGGTATGTCTCTTGGAACAAAACTTTGATTATACTACATATTTTCATGTTCTTAGGAGATTAAATCAAGTTACAGATACTCTAGCTAATCAAATTTTAGATTGGCATCTTGCACACATATGAAAGAACATTGACATAAGCATGTAAATACATTTTTGCACACGTGATCCATATGACACAAAAGACCAAAAAAACATATATAATATCATAAAGTAACTAGAGTACATAGATGGACAGAAGTGCCTCAAAAATAGGACCAATAACGAGTCATAGGGCTTATGCCCTAAAAAAATATATACAAGTAGTGCTTGTGGCACATAAAATGTCTAAATAGGTTCAGGGCCTATGGGCCTTGTTATACTGGTCCACAGCATGGGCTAAACACCTAAACAATTGGACCCACGTCTGAGGTGCCCCCACTACATGAGGCTGCATGGATGGCGGCAGATCCTCAATCTCTGCCATCGGGACTATGCGAGTGAGTGCAGTAAAGTTCCGCTCAACTCATCTAAGTACCCTCTCAACCTCCCTGGCTAGGAGGTCTCCTACTACTGCTGGTCCCCCGGCAGCGGTAGCTGCAGCCTCTGGACGAGGACGATTCTTGTTCCTTGCATAATAGACAGGTCGCATTGGTCCCACATCTACATGCAACAAACGTATATCTGTCAAATACTCTGGCATATANAAAAAAAATGATGATATATAACAAAACGACATAAAAATTACATATACAAAAAAAAAACAAATTACAAAGGTGTAGACTTACCCATCTCCCCTCACTCCTCACTAGGAGTTATTGGTATCTCTGGGTCTCTCGAAAAATAAATCCCGGCATAGGGGTAGTCCTCTATAACCGGGATCTGTTGTGATAGCCATGCAAAAAAGTCATCATCGAAGGACTCATTCGTCCTTCCACCACCCTGTCGCAGCAGTAATACTGCCCATCTACATACAGTAGGAAAAGAGGCCTGATGTCCTTGTACCACTACCTGAGGACTAAAGCTCAGAACTCTCTCGAAAAATAACGAACACAAAATAGTCCCGAACCTGAAGTTCCTTTGTGTCCGTTGATGACAATCTATCAATTGCCTTTTCATACGCTCCAATAGTGTAGTACTCCAGTCGAAAATTTGTGCATTCAAGCACTAGACAACATAGTTCATCTATATGCAAGACACTTGATGCAAGGTCATTGAACCAGTAATCCGCCCAATGAGCAATAATATCGCTTGCAGCGATAGGTTAGTGATCTTGCTTATGGGCACCTGGGAGCTCAAACGGTTTGTCCCATCCTCACAGTGCAGGGCTATCAGTTTCACTATGTTATGCGGCCCCAACAAAAACGTCCTAAAATTGACTAGTTCCCCTCTCCTTGAGAGGCCAGTCAAAAAGTAGATATCCTCGGTGGTGGGCACTAGTGATTTCCCCTCTAGCATGAAAGCCTCTACATCAGGGTGTCGATAGTCAACCAAGGCATTTAGTAGCCTCGATTGTGCTGGCATAAACAGACATAGGAAGAAATTTAACAACCCACATTGCATTAGCGTGGCCACGGCGTTCAGATATCCCACAACCAACTCACCAAGTTCTTCGTGCTCCCTTTCCCTCCATTGAACATACATCCTGCCAACACAACAAGGTTCAGGAGGGTGAGTGAGTGTTTTTTTTTATTTTTTGTTTATAAAGGGAGGTCCATGTGTGTTGTCTAGGTGGCAGTCGCGTGTACACATGGGTAGGTTTAACTATGCCTGAGTGTACACATGGCCTATCTAGAGACAGCCCGCATGGACCTAGGGCCAACCTTTTAAAGGTCGACGCCCACCCAAAAAATAAAATGAAAAGAAAGAATTGAATAGCTAGATAGGGGAGTTTGTACTTACTTGGTCCAGACGGAAGTTCGTTTCGTCCACTGTAGCTCCCGAAATCACCATTTTTATCAAAAGGGGTCTTTTGGCTCCATAATCAATTTCCAAATCAGCAATGGTGATAATGAGCAATGGTGATAATGAGCTGCCAACTTCTATTTATAGACTTTTTGGCCTCTTTTTGTCACTTTTTTGGCCTCCCTTATCATTTTCTTTATAGAAAAAACCATTTAGAGTGATTCAGGAGTTATATGGGAGGGATTTGATTGGGTATGAGGACATTTGTTTTGAGTTTTGAGTAAATTTTGACAGTCCATAAAAAAATTTCTGATGATCAACTTGAGCATATAGGTTAGGTTTCTACCCTGATTTTTGTATCTCGTTGTATTTTTCATTTGCCATAAGATCGATCTCATCAGATTGTGACACATAACTATCATTTCTGCTTTATAAGTGTTGCAACTTGGTGGTAGATCCTACCGAAACATGGATTCCCTAGGTAGATCCTGGTTGCATTATGGTATTCATGTTGTCTCTACAACACTATAGGCTCGAGAGTCCTTGCAGTTTTTCCTGAATACGAGTTTGAGCCTCATTTGCATGATTCTTCTTCACTCTTGACCTCACCCTCAAGACTCCCAAAATATAACGGGTCTTCTTTTAAGCCCTTTTCAGACTCTTTAAATATGAAAAGATTGTCGAGTGATCTTGTGGCCTTTCACGCTCATTAAACTGAAATTTGAAGTCACGTCTGTCCGGCGGTAGTTTACCCCTTTTTCGGTCCAGACGGTCAACTATATGAGAAAAGGTATACTCTATGGAACTTCAGCTCTATAAAAGAGTACTCTCAGGTATAATTTTATCTCTTTTTCGGGCCTAATGGACTAAACTTACGAAGAAGTAACCCCCATGGAGTCCATAGTTAAGATCTTTTTAGACTCCCTAAAATTGAAAAGATTGCCGAGTGACCTTATTCTTTCACACTTGTTAAATTGGTCCAGAAGAACATTCTTGACGGAGTCCATAGTTAAGCTTTTTTCAAACTCCTTAAAAATGAAAAAATGGTCGAGTGATATTGTCTTTATCACACTCGTTAAAATGGTTTTGAATAGACGTCTAATCGGTGCTAGTTTACCCTTTTTCGAACTGACAAGACTATCTTCGAAAAAGGTACCCCAATGGAGTCTCCTTTTATTGTTTTTCAGACTCTCTAAATATGAAAAAACACCAAGCTTACCTTCTCTGGGCTCATTAAACTTACATCAAAGGATGTTACCATTGTGTGTTTTATTAACCACATTTGCATACCTTATACGCCAACCTTGTAACAATTTGCTTCTGTGTCTTAACACCTTTGGCCCCTGGAGGATTTTTCCCAAGTATTATTCTACTATAACATCAGTCTTGTCCTTGTGCCTTGAGATTTTATGTTCACAACACTCATTCCTCCTTTGTAACATAATATTCCTTTATTCTTTTTTCACAATTATTGAAACGGACAAAAATAAAAAATAAAAAAAATCAAATATACCCCAAAAAGAGGAAGCGAAAAGTATTTTCTTTATTGGCAGCATAATGAGTCACCCTTGGATAAAGCACATCTATCTATTTGTTTATCAGACTATGGGATGTATTACGACCTTAGGAAGATTTTTCTCTCTATATAGAGTTGTGTCCTCCACCGTTTGGTTATCCTTCCAAACATATGGAGAGTTTGCATTGCCTCCTGCTTCGTAGACTTATGACTAATGCCATGCTACCTGAGTCTCATCATTTGTCATTCTATTATCCAAGGGAGGTTTGTCACCAAGCCTGAGTTGGCCCCTCTACAATATGTCTCTTGTCGTCATACCCGACCATCCTGAACATCCAATCAAGTCCTTGTTCGAAATCACTGAAGCCTTCAGTCTGATCATCAAGATTATCAAGTCCATGACTGATGAGTCATCAAAGACATCTGGGTAGTGCAGTCGTACACTCATATTACACTCCTACCCAAGTTTTGAATATTTTGAAGTTGTTGCTCGAGCTCTAAAGATATCATCTCCAGCCATCAAGTCGCATCAGCTTCTAGAAGATGGGTACTCTATATGTATATCTTTTCGATTTCGAGATGTAGCGCCAATGTGTATTGTTCACGGCTACTCTTTATATAGTTATATGACATGGATCTATAGTGTATTTGATTGGTAGCCATGATTCTATTTTATCCCGAGCATGGGTATGTCTGCCTCGGTGAGACATTTTTTATTTTACAGAGGGTGCCTCCCGGTTCCTGATCCTTGGGCTCAATCGTTCGGCACATCAGTAAAGATTGGTATTTTATTTTGGCCATCAGATGCTCTTTTGACCTCACACATTAGGGGGCATTTGTTATAACCCTAAATTTCACCACACATGCTTACCTGGCATCAGGCCATATCATATCCCTTCTTTGCCAAAGCATTGCTGAACAACTCTTTGAAAATCCTCTTTTATAAAGGCCCACACACCCTACTCCACTACTGCACACATGTACACACTAGCTGACCTAAAACATCCCGCGTGGACCGACAAAAGCATGAAAAAAGGAAAGTTGTTGACTGAACACAAAAGCTATGGGTGAGTTAACTGAAACTCCTGACCATGCATGACTGAGGGTTCGTCCAAATACCTAGCTCCTTCTAGCCTATAAAAGAAGGTGTAGGGGTCCCATTTGGAGGAGGAAAAATATAGAAAATAAACTATTCCCATTTGCGTATTCCCATTGTCCCAACCCTTTAGCCTTTCCTTGTGCCAAAGGAGATACAAAGAAAAGCAGTTGGAGGACAGTCGAAGAGGAGCCCAGGATCAGGTTCACAGAGCAGTGGCTGGTCTCACCTTTTGTAAGTTGACTCATTCAAAGTAATAAAGAAAATGATTTTCCCATCCCAATTCATGAACCTTTTATAGTTTGATCAGTATATGTTTGGATTTCTAACCCGTTAGTATATAAGTAGGATGCATGCATAGTTGTTGCTTGTTTTGTATGCAGGTCAACTTTTGGAAGGAGTATTGCGAACAAGTAGTCAATTACAACGAAGGATCGACATCAAATGTCGGGAACGAGGTAGGTTGATCTTTCTATGCATTTACTAAGAAAACAAGATTTAAATCTAGGAATGAAGGTAAAAAGTAGTTTTTCTTCGGTCATATCTGCATGCAAAGTCTAAACCCTATTTTCTAGTCTGTAAGGAGATTTCACTCACAACAGGATGGTGGGTGAGATATTACTTAAGTTCCCTTCGTAGAACATGTCATGCATCGACTCGAGAATGATAGAAATGATGACAATGGTCGACAGGGTCGTGAGTCGTCGGTAACCCTCGATGGTGTGTTGCTCCAGGAAGAAGATGGAATGATTATGTCCATCATCCTAAGGGGTATCTTCCGTGGACATAACATACATAATCATCTTGTCTATAGGAAAAATGATGTGGAATGGATCTATAGATAAATCACCAAGAGAGGGGGTTGCAAATTGAATGGCTTGATAAGCAGATTTGACCGAACTCAAAGGCATTTATTCACCATAACGAAGATGATCGTCGGGGTTGGGTACCATCCATGGGTCGTAAGATGCAGGGGTTCCATGAACAGAGGTGGAGATCATGTTGATCGAGATGAAAAATGGATGTGGGACATTGGGTGGTGGAATGGGGAAAGTACCCATCAAAGAGGAATCTTTAAGAAGACCCACACCGACGTTCTCATATCCAGGGGGGGGTTTACAATGAAAGGTACATTGTCGGTACATGCATCAGAGTGAAAGAAGGCCAATTGGTTGACGATAACTACTTTTCCTTGATGTGGGAAATGCACGACGTGGAAAAGAGTGGACAAAACTGCACACATGGAATCGATCCAGCTACGACCAAGTAGAAGGTTGTAATCGAGAGGAGCATCAAAGACCTCCACTTCAACGTGGACCATTTTGCCTTCTAATGTAATATGCAATGAAGGGAGGACACCGTAAGTCTTAAAACCAGAGCCATTGAAGGCTTTGAGCGTGTTGTGGGATTCATTCAAAGGAGGAGAGCCAATGGCTTTCAAGCAGGTAATAGACATGACACATGTCGAGGCACCCTCATCAATAATTGTTCTACACATGTTTTTGTTGGAGACAATAAATTGTATTTGGAATGCAGGTTGAGGGGGTAGCCTTGGAATGTGATCTTCCAAGTAAAAAATTATTAAATTTGTATCCGTAGGGTCGATTTCACCAATAGCTTTCAACAAAGCCTTCCGTTGTATAGGAAAATTCTAAAGGACTTCGAGGGCTGACATTGCGAACGGTGCTTGGACCAGATCTTTGACAATACTGTAGTTCTGGGTAGCACATGAATGAGGATTGAAAGTCAATTTTCGAACAACACCTTTTGGAGAAGGGTGAAGGAATGTATCTAGGCTCAGTCATTCGAGATGAAGAGGACCGTTGGTAGGTGGAGTCGTGGGAGATGGTTGGACCAACGAAGGAGGTATTGCATCAACCTTCTCTTCGGAGGAAGAATAATATTTGGCTTGAGTGGTAAGTGTGATGTCATTCTGCTTTGAATCACCTATACACACTAAGACATAGGATGTATTGGAGGGGGAAGGTTGGTCATGAATGACCAATTGGGCCTGTTGTTGAGAGGGGAAGGGTTGTGATAACACGGCTAGATTTGGGGGTTTCGGGGTCCCTTGAAGGAACTTAGTAACCTCAGCTCGTCGTGGACAATCCTTAATGTAGTGATCATCACCACCGATAAGATAAGGGTATCAGGGTTTGCACTTATCCCTATCATCAACATTTGGTGTTTTTGTTTTCTTAGATTGCAGATTATTTTTATCCTCCTTGTTCTTACCCTTTCCCTTTTTGGATTTATTTTTTTCGGCGGCAGTAGATTGAACAGAGTTTACCTCAGAAGTATTGTCAGTGGGAGGGGTAGGAGACAGAGCATTTTGAACATTAGAAGGAATGGGTTTGGGGTTGTTGCTATAGGTTTGGACAGAATGAGGTTGGGCATGGAAAGTGCCAATCACACTGTCAATTGCATGAGAAGCAACAGGGGTAGTTGAAGTAGTGGAAGTAGAAGGATGAGGTGCATCAAGGAGTAAGTCGTAAAGAGTACCCGTTTGTGAATAAACGAGGTCGAGGTATTGAGCACGATTAACTGCCTGTTCTTCTGTGACAACTCCACCCATGTCAATTTCATGAGCGATGTCATTCATGAATGATTTCATGAACCACTCTACCAGCAACTGATCGGGAAGTTCGAGTTTGATGAGACGTTGTCTCTGTCGCCACTCATGAATGTGATCATAGATATGAGTGGTTTTGGTTTGTTTTAAAGAACTCAAAATATCGGTTCCCTTTTCGTAGCAGATCGATAACTAGAAGTGGGTGAGGAAATCCATAGCGAGGGTGTTGAAGTCGGTGAAGAATCCTCATGGTAATTCTATATACCACTTCACGGCAGAACCTGTGAGGGTTCGATGAAAAACGTGTAAATGAATAGATTCATCCATCAAGGAGTTTGATGAGCACCAAAGGTGAAAAGTCATTACATGATTGTTCGGGTCCTCTCTCGGCTTACCATCGAATTTAGGGATGTCGGATGGTAGTTTGGTTGGTATGGTGGGCCATTGAGGAGAGTGACGGATCAGATCATTTAAAATCCTCAATAGATTAGGGAGGTCCATGGTGGCTAAGAAGGGTAACTGTCTATTCACATGTGGGTACTGCTGACTTTGGGGAGGGAGTCCCATCAGTAGACTAGTGGGACCATAAGTAGTTTGCATATAATGCAAAGATCTGAGTAGATTTGGTTGTTGGTGTGGAGACAAGTCATTCATAGGGTTGTACCCTTGAACAGGGGCATGGGGTTGAGCGTTCAAACCTCAAATAGGATTAGACGTGCCTGGATATGGTTGGCCTATAATAGGGGGTATGACGAAGCTAGCTTGAGGTTGTTGCCTCCCAGTCAAGATGGAGGTATGTTTTTTCCATAGGGTGGGGTTAGTGGGGGTTTCCCTCCAATCGGGGGTTGCATCCCTATTGGGATTTTTCCTACAAAAGGGGATTGGGTTTGGCCTCCTTGGTGAAATTGTCCACCAATAGGAATCTGGTAATTAGGTGTGAAAGATGAGATGGTGCCACTAGGGTTGGGGCCTTTGATAGAGGATAGAAGAGGTTCTCTAAAAGGGGGTTGAGGAAGTGTTGGAATAAAATTGAAAACGAGATGGTGCCCAGAAGAAGTGGAAATTCCAGGAGTCCTGGATGATATTTGTGTATGAGCGGGAATAGAAGCATTCAATGCATGATATCCGGGCGAAAGGGTTGGGGTGAATCTGGGTGAAAGTGGTGTGTCAATGGGGGCTTGGCTAGCTGTTGTAGTCCTAGTGTGAAGACTCATAACATTTGGGACCATTGTGTAATGGACCGTTTGTAGAGGGATAGTCAAGATGTGGTTAGCTGGTGGAGCATCTGTACTAGGAAAGTAATAGGCAGTAGTAAAAGGTACTGTGTCTGGATCAGATGTTTTGGGAAGCTCAGGTGTGAAAGTGATATCAATGCCTGCTCTTGAGCCAAAGAGATCCTGTCTAAAAATGCCAGTAGTCCAAAAAGGATCTTGACCCTCAAGTCCTATGAAAGGTCTGGTTGGTGATCCAAAAGACTGAACTACTATATCTCTGGAAGAATTCACTCACATAATACATCTCCTAGAGTTGGGAGGAAGTCAAAAGTCCTCTCGAGAATTGATAATTCAGAACTGTTCTAAAGAGTTAGTTCTTTCCACTAGTGGAGTGGCAATGTCTTGGAATTCACTCTGTTGAGGAGAGCCCTCTGGTGAGTTGGTAGGCAAGGGTTGAGAACCTTCCAGATCTTCTGGGGGTAGGCCTTTCATTCTATGCAAACAACGTGGAGGGTCAATTGTGATCGAGTTAGAATTTTATGAAAGAAATTCTATGGCCAACTTGGGTAAACACACAACACGCGCTAGTAAAATATAGGAAGCAAAACCAAGCTAACAAGACCTTCCAATTCTGAAGTCACTAGTTGGTAATGAAATCCAATGTCACGACAATGAGACAAGAAGGGGTTGGACTAGGGTGGAAAATTTACATTGACGACCTGCTTAACGGACTTACACCCTGGTGCAAGCTCCCACACACAATCATGGGTATACCCTCCAAGGAACCTGAGTGAGTCTGGCCAACGTCAACTCCAAGTACCATGAATACTTACCCCTTCATAGTCACCTTGTGTAAGACCCTAATAAGATAGGCTACTAAGGTTACCACCAACAACAACTATGCCTAGGGGAACAATCAACAGTCTGATCCACATGCAAGGGCAGGGTATCTAGCCTGAAATTAACTTGAGAGGCTTCCACTCATCATTGTGGGTATACCTTCAAGTGACCCCCATAATACATGCAATATCTACACCAATATCAACAAAGCAGGGTGAGTAACTCTGTCAATCTCAATGTGACCTCAGGTTTGACCCTTGTGTGAGAAGGGTTGCCCAGGAAAAAATGATGCAAATGGAAATTGACACTCCTTATCACAAGATACTATTGTTTTTTTTGTGCTTTGGAGAGTGTGTCTCACTACCTATTCCAAAGCTCTATCCTAGCTAATGTTGGTGTAAAAGAGACCTAGAAAAAGTTACTACTTGAATTTTAAAATTGTGCAATATTATTAAAGGTTGTTGTTACTCAAAAGGAGATGGAAATGAAACTGATGTTGTGTGAGACTCAGACCCAACAATGCATAAATAGGAATGAATGATACAATTTTTTTTTCGATGAATCATATTTACAGGAGGGAAAGAGGAGTTTTTTGGAACAATGTGAACTACGATGTATGATCTTCTCTGAAATGTAATATCGAACGACCATGAACAATGAAAATTCTCTATTTGTTCTCTTTCAATACTTGAATGCCAACATTTTCGAATAAAAAGTTGCTTTAAAAAAAAGAAAATGTCTTTCATTTTTATTAGAAACCAAGCAACAGGTATGAAACTAAGAAAAAGTAAGCAACCAATGAAAAAGAAATACAGAACAAACACCCAAATCAAAATTTCAATGAAGACAAAAATGACAAACTGACAAGACCAATCTCTTCAAATGCACATGGGTAACAATTTTACAAGTAATAAGCAATTGAAATTAATCTCAAATTTTAATCCAATCAAAGGCTCCTGACCAAACAAGCACTCAAATTTCAGAATCGGAGGTTATACCTTTGTTAATAAAAGGTTAAGATGTAAAAATTGAGAAAAAATGAACAAGAAGAGCTTTCAATTTCTGAAAACTAATCATTCATGAGATTTGAAGTCAAAAAACATTCAATCACTGGCCATAGAAGTTCTTTCTAGGCACACCAACCAATATGGGCATTTGAAGACACAAAAGACTTAATCCAAAATTTTTACAAGTGAGTTCACAGTCTGACAGTGGGGTACAGTGCGAGAATTAAGGATTCTCGTAGGCTAGACATAGGCAGGGTGCGAGAAGTTCTCACTGAACTAAACACTGGGGTGAGAACCTCAGTTATTCTTGTAGGCTATAGAAAGGTGTAGTGCGAGAAGGTCTGTAATCAAGCAAATTTTGGAAAAATGGTATAACTTTTGAGGGAACTTCTAGATCTAGGGAGTCTATGAGGATCTCCTCAAGACTCAGAGATTTATTGGGAATGAAAAAGGGTAGTTCAAGAGCAAATGGGCAAGAAAAAACCACCAAAATGGGTTGCATCCCCAGTGGAGTCGCAAATTTTGTTATCGAATAAATCGGTACGTGCGGACACTAACAGATCTCCCTAGATCCACTTGGATCTAGAACAAAACATAACAGGACACGACTCTTTCCCTAAGTTGCAATCATTGAATATACTACTAAGAAGGAATGACTAACATATGTTTATATTGCTTCCTTAGGTCTCTGTTGTTCCCTCTTCGCTCTGGTGCTCTTGTGAAATTAGGTCCAAGACAACACAAACCAACCAAAGTGAAGATAGCAAAGTATATTCAATGTCAACCTATGCATATGATCAAGGATTTATGCAATAAAATAAGAGTGATTTTATGG
>SNQJ01S0177224.1:13826-25573 GCA_010110895.2 Picea sitchensis | reverse complement strand
TTCTTCTACTATTATGAATAAAATCAGATCTGAGGCATTTTTGGTTATTCATGGTATTGTTGGTCTTGTATTTTGTTGAGGTATGTTCCTTTGCTATATCTTCTTATTTGTTGCTGAAAACACACATTAAAATCATCAGTATAACCTTAGTGCAACCTAAAGGAACATAATAAGAAAAGCGTTTGACGAAATTCCACAACCAGAAAAGAGTAAAAAAATCATGAAAAATAAAATGTTCTTGGCACCTTGGCTTGGGAACATTAGAGTGGTATCAGAGCTTAGACTTATGCCATCCTGAGGGGTCTCCCATAGGGAGAAATGGATAGATAGGAATGGGACTTAACCCTACGAGAGTTTATAGTCAACATACGACAGAATGGAGAATGGATTAAACAAATGGGAGAGAGATTGAAGAAAGAACATAGCATTCCTACACCCATTAGGAGAAGACAACTTTTCTACAGTTGCAAAGTGCCTTAGGAACCCGATAATAGATGTAGGGGTAAAGGTAAGAAGCACATAATTGAGGTTATCTATGACAGTGACTATGAGGTGTGTGATGATGGAGTGATAGATGATTATTTGGAGCAGTCTGATGATGCTAGTGACTCTTGCACAGAGGCTAGGGATTCTTGCACGCTTGAGGAGGATAGTGACCCTTGCGTATTGGATGGATAGTTGGATAGACAGGATGATAGGACATGTACTTAAACATCCATATCACATAGTGTTGATGACCTTACACTTCCACATAGTGGTGACATTAGTGAGGATTCAAACGTGTTAGCACCTAGACTTAATGAGCTTCCTATGATGTTCGTGACATATTTGTCATCTTTTCAGACACCCATGATAGCCACGACACATGAGGATATCAGTGGCATTTCAGATATGATGGAGGATCCTTGTGTGAGGGATGCACACCATGGACATATGGATCCAAAGAATCAGGAGGAGAGACATGACTTGGAGAGAGTGGACCTTATACATACCTATCAGCATGAGGAGATTGAGTCACCTCTTTTGGAGACTCCATTGTTTGAGCAGGTTGCAGAGACTTACAACTTGATGGGACACTTACTTCCAGGACCAACCTGCAGTGATAAGGACGTACCCTTTATTGGTCAGGATGATCATAGCGCATGTCTGGACACATCTATATGAGATCCAGGCACAAACGATAGTAGCAGGGTGAGTGCACAAGAGGATACAACTGTTCATACATGATAAAGTATGATTCAGAGGGAGCTAGAAGTTGGTGATGATGTGCATTCACATATAGGAGGACCCAATAGCACAGTGGACAGGGATCAATTCAGTGCTTTTTCTTTTGCAGAGAGTGTTGTTGGGGATTCCATGGTTTACACTAGCAGTGAGGGGCATGAGGTAGCACCTCAACATGACTGTGACCAGGAGTCACACTACTTGGCAGGACAATTGGGAGTCAGTGAGGAAGTGATCATGGAAGCCACTAGGCACATTGATGACACACATGCATTGGTGGTCGATTGTTGCTAGAGGGCATCGATGGCACATGATAGTTCAGATGGGGGATTTTCCATAGATGACTTTCATACTCTCATGAAGAGAGTGTCTGTGATGAGGACCAACTACCAACAATTATTGATGGATCGAGACTATCTATTGGGAGTTGGTGAGATGTATCATAGGTCCCTGAGGGAGAAGGAGTTGGAGGTGGACAAAATCACTCATGAGTTGGAGAGCACACGAGGATTCTTGAAAGGCACACAGACATCCCTTCAAGAATCTGAGTCCAGATTAGAGGAGATTCTTGAGGATATTAGACAGAGATCCACCACATCTATCTTAGTAGAGAGTCATATATACCCTTCAGTCACATTGTTAGAGGATTTTGGTGGCTTAGCGGATGAGCACCAATTGATGGAGGAGAATGAGGAGTACCCTGGATCACTGATGAGCATGGATAGTTATGATTTGGAGGCACATGAGCTACCCTCCACGAGGATATTTGAGACAAACGAGCACTCACCTACACATGGGGACTCTAGAGCCAGGGGCAGTTATGAGGACACTTCCATTGGTGTCCCAGGAGCAGTTGACCTTCCTATAGAGGTTGACCCGGTAGTACACCTAGGATCCATGATGTTGCAGGAGTATATAGGAGATTACATGAGTATGCAAGAGCATAAAATGGAGAGTGATAGCTCATAGAGACATGAAGAGATGTACAGTGGGATTTAGAGGGGTGTATTGGCTTGCAGGGAGGGGAGACACTTAGTAGAGCATGGAGATGTCTCTCCTTTGCAGCAACACATAGTTCTGAGAGATCACCTTCCCACTATCAACAATTGCATGAGAGATGAGATATGGAGAGTGGTTGACTAGTAGTTGGAGGAGTTACCCCTGGTTATACCTGATGATTGGGGTTCGGTGATGACTACAGACGAGTATTTATCATGGGTACCGATAGATGAGATTCTGGTCGAATCCTTGGGATTGACCAAAGCATGTGATATTTTTCAGTCCTACAGTCAGCTACAGATGCTTATGTTATCCTTTCCTGACACTTTTATCATAGACAATAGCATGAGGAGAGATAGACATCGGTTGAGGACCTGGACAGTGGCTAGGTCAAAACCACCTGACATGAGTGCTTTTACGACATACAACAGGATAGAGGTGGATCGTCATAGGAAGGCAGTTGAGACCTTGTACGTGATGATAAACATCATAGGTCAAGGGATAACAGACATCCCATAGGGCGTCATGGATATAGATTATCAGGAGAATGAGCATGGAGGGATTCCGACGGTGATCAGTATGCCACATGAGTAGTTAGAGGGGATTGGAAGTGATAAACTTCCAAGTTTTCCATGGGATCCGAGAGTTCATTTTTCTAGTAGGTCGTTTCACTTTATGATGACCAAGGTTTCTCCAGAGAGCCACATAATCCACTTTGGGTTGGTTTTGAGTGGGCCTGCAGGGACTTGTCCTATGGAGCGAGACAGTCTCTCCCTCTTGATCATCATGATCGAGCATGGAGATGGTTGGGCAGGTACTACTTCCACATAGATTCTTTTACAGATGCAACTTTTGGACAACAGGTCCAATTGCCATAGGTATTTCAGCTTGAGGATCTAGGAGTGGGGGATCCAACATGTATACAGGGAGAAGACAATCATGGTCAGAGTAGTGCTTCACCAACATGGTGATCTTTGGCAGAGACTAGCATGGGACCCAAGGATTGTAGGGTTGAGAATATCATTGAATGATAGAGGCGAGTGGACCCTTGCAGGGGAAAGTCATTTTGACTTTCCAGTGAGCTTCAATGCCGAGGAGAGCATATCACTCGAGGTTGTCCCATGGAGGTCTTGCAGTACCTCACTATGGCAACAACATGAGTAGTTGATGGATACCGTGTTGGTATTGATATGGATTCAGAGGATGGAATCATTTCGGGATGAGGTCGTGTGGCATGTGCATGAGACTCCTGGTGTTGATATGATTCATGATCATGATTCATTGGGTATTGTAGTTCACATCCTGATATGGGACCCAAGGGGCAGAGCACGCGATAGTTCATCTTTGTATGGGGCCTACTGGGTGTCCCACAGGTGGACATGGGATCCCGGTATTATACTTGGAGGGATTCGGTTATTGCTTTAGGACAAGCAATATTCTAGCAGGGATGATTGTAATGTCCCCACTTTGGGACATCATTACATTACATAGTGTTATGATGACCAGAGTAGCCAGATGGAGGTTATAGTGGGTACAATGACTATGGAGGGGTATTTTTGGGTCTGACTTGCATCGCTCATCTCATTTCATCATTATGATCCATTCCGCACAATTGGGCTTTGGTTCTGTTGCATTATGACGATTTCCATGATTTTGAGTTATTTTGGGCTATAAGTTAATTAAATTCACTAAGGAGGTCATATTGGGCACAATACTTGGAGGAACCTCTTAGTGTGATAGCTCATTGGAATCGGGAGGAACAACACTACATGATAGGATGATGAGAAGTGACTTTCAGTGGCTAGGGAAGCCACAAGGAGAGATAAAGTGCTTTTCAAAGGTAAAATAGTTAATTAATTAATTAAAGTGATTTCATTAATTAATTAATAATTAATGAAGTAAAAGTCACTTTGGAGGGACAAGGTGAGTAGGAAGGATAAAAGAGAGCCAAGGGATTCTATTCTCATATTCATGTTGATTATCAGTTTTGATATCTGGCTTCTAGCTAGTGAGCCCATGCCTTGGGGGTTTTGAGGGTTTTGACTTAACAAACCCTAGAGATCAGCTCGGTGGTGAAAGATCCCACCCAACCTGATCCAAGCTTGGTCACGGAGGTGAAATATTCCTCCCTCACCATTCTACATCATAACTACTCAGCTTCATGGGAGTTCTACATCAACCACAGGTACAGAGAGAGAGAGGGCGCACCATTGAGGGTTTCCAGAAAAGGGGGGCACATATGTGGAGCTAGATCAGTTCATTCTAGCCAAGGAGAAGGGATTTTGGAGATTTCAATTATTGGGTTTTATCTGCAGAGGCCATAGCACCATTCTTGGGTTCTTCCAGAGGGATTTTGGTGGATATTTGAGTTGCATTGAGAGTGGGACGATTTCCCCAAGGGGAGGATGCAACTGTGAAGTGGATCTGCTCATGAGAGGGTTTCAAGCTTCATTGTTCAACTAGGTATCTATCCTACCTTGTTCTAGACACCAGATCTATACTTCTATAATTTTTTTCTTGTCATTGAGGCCAACTAGGAGGAGGGACGAATTATCTAGGGTTTCACTCATCCAAGAGGGCGCAAGCCAAATTAAGGATTCTTCATTTGGAGGACTATCTCTTCACAGATCAGCCTGAGACTTCACCAGGGGTTTGGTAGTGAACCGATCTATATTTTGGCATCTTCATCGGAGGGTTTGTAGGCCTTTACGAGCAAGGCCAAATTATTGAGGGTATTCATCTCCCCAACAGGGTGTGGCTTATCCAATTTGAGGGTTGGCACATCAGTGGGCAAGGATTTCAGCTTGTCATTTATCTTCTGTAGCTACTTGGCCTTGGGAGGCTTGCATCATATCTTCTTGGATGGTTATTTTCATTTGTATATGATGTCTCAACTATATTGTTCCAGATCTATAGATCTATTGTACTAGGTTCTTCTAATATTATGAATAAAATCAGATTTGAGGCATTTTTGGTTATTCATGGTATTGTTGGTCTTGTATCTTGTTGAGGTATGTTCCATTGATATATCTTCTTATTTGTTGCTGCAAACACACATTAAAATCATCAGTATAACCCTAGCACAACCTAAAGGACCATAATAAGCAAAGTGCTTGACGAAATACCACAACCAGAAAACAATAAAAAAATTATGAAAAACAAAATGTTCTTGGCACCTTGGCTTGGGAACATTACAATGTGAGAGAAATACTACAATGCTTGAATGAAGATAAACTATTGATAAAACTGAAGAAGTGTACATTCATGCAACAAGAGTGTTGGGCCTGGGTATGGATTAAGAAATAAAGTGAAGAAAAAGGAAAAGAAAAGATGAAGTGCGAACTGCGTGGAAGGTAGATTGATTGAGATTGGGTCGAAGTGGTTAAAGAAGCAGAAAAGAAGGAGTGAAGCAAGGAAAGCTAGTCATTGAACGAGGATATCGAGGATGACAGATCATCAAGGAAGATGGATCGTGGACAACTCATCAAGCGGAAGAAGATGTCAATGAGTGCTTTGGAGCACCTCGTGGAAAAGAAGGAAAGACAAGCTGGTGAAGCCCGAAAAATGTGGGTCAAAGAGAACCTAGGGTTTTAGACACCCAGGGTTTTGGTATCTAGGGTTTTAGACACCTAGACGTTTGTTATTGTAATATATAAATAAAGGTCTAAAGGACCTAGGATGGGTTGGTGCTAAGTTTGGTGAGAATTCATTGTTATTGTGTGAGTGAGTGATTATTCCTGTGTGAGAGAGAAGTGATGTGTGTGAGAGCCTTCTATATTGTAAGATATTTAGTTGGGTGTGAAGATCAACCCCTGAAGCTGGGTGCACAGGGAGGGGAGAGAAGAGGAGAAAGAGAGAAGGATCTGCAAGCTAAGAGCACAGATATAACTATATGTTTTCCTATAATATCAAGAAACACATTTATGTGGACGTAGCCCTACGGAGAGGGTGAACCACACATATATTGTTGTTCTATGGATTGTTGTTGTGTTCTTTTGTAGTTTGTTATTCTGTTATTGCATCATAGAGTTGGTAATTGATATAACTGTGCAAAGTGGGTTAAGTTGGTAATTGATATCTAGAAGTTGTGTTGCTATTGTTTTAGATCCACTTTGTATTTCCTCTGGTTGTAGACACCTGTGTCCTGCAACCCGCTATTGCTACTTTGGGTGAGATTGCATCTGCTTCGCAGGTGTTACCGAAAGGACCAGTAGTTAAGGCTTGCTGGTGCATTGTTAGAGCTGAACCCTGGGTCTGCCCCTGTGCCAAAAAATGGTTCTATTGTCGGGACTAGGATATTTTTGAGGGAATGTCAAGGTGGTTTCCATTGAAGATAGAGATTCAGAAGTGGATAGAAGAACAAGAAAAGGACTTCGTTGAGGCTCAGAATAAGAACCCTAATATTAGCACAAAAGACTGGTTGGGAAGGTATATCTTTATTGATATACATGATATTTTCTTTGGAGGAATTCATAAGGAGCTATACGAGTGGTTAGCCAGACTAACGGATACCCAGTTTGAGATGAGATTTAGACCACCTGTGGTTTGGACGTCGATGTTGATAAAGAAGGTCAAGAGAGTTGATAATGTCATGTCAAGAGCAATATATCACTAGTTCGATAGTACCATTGGAGGGTACATCACCAAGTTTTCCATTGACATAATAGAGTCGTATAGCCAAGCAGAGAGATATTTCTTTAAGGGTCCTAGAGGAAATTTTTTACACTTTTTGAAGTTGAATATCAAGATGCTATTGCATGAGAAGAACATCTTGAAGATACAGTAGTTGGTCAGATCGAAAGGCTAATGTTCAAGAACTCAGACAATGACAACGACACAGAGGTTGGCCATACGCACAGTGGGAGATCATTTAGAGAATTTCCTATGGTGAACCTGTTTGAGCAAGGTCACGAGCCACTGGCATAGGACGAAGGGTTCTACAGTGGAGAAGAAGAAGAGTTGTTGAAAGAGGAACATTCAGAGTCCGCTAGGACAAAGAAAGAACAGACTGAAGAAATTCGTCGAGAAGAATTAGTAACTTCCGGAACTGCTCCGACTGTCGAAGTAAGTACTATTAATCCTCCTTTTTTTTAGCAACATTAATTAACCAGAGTAGTCAGAGTTACCAGAGAACTCAGATCACTGTTACCAACAGTTCAATACATACTCAGTCAGGAAACCTAGGAAGATCTACAGCAGATGAAATGAGGCTACCTATCTTTAGAGAAGATGGATCTGAAGATCCTGGTCAACACTGGTTTTTATGTGAAGATGTGTGGAGTATTAAGAATGTCAGTGACGAAGCAATTAAGAGAGCTCAATTTAGTACTACCTTGAGAGACCGTGCATTGAGCTGGTACATGAAGTTTGTTACTAGAGTTGCATAGCCTAAACCACTGAATGAGATCAAGACTGCATTGAGTGCAGAATTCAAGAAACCTAAGTCAGATTCGCAGTGCATTACATAACTGAAAGAAATTAAGCAGAAAGTAGCTGAACCTGTTTGGGAGTTTGATCAGAGGTTTAAGACCTTGATAGGCTGATTGAGTTTTCAGATTCCAGATGAGTAGAACAATGAATGGTTCATTGCTTCCCTCTTACCACACATCAAAGTTCCTCTAATGCAAAAGAAGGTTGCTTTGTAGGTTGAGGCATTGGAGATCACCATGAAACTAGAATCATCCCCTATAGGAGAATCCAACTCAGGTATGAGTCAAATTTGGAGTCAGCTAACTAGCTTATCTCTGCAGGTCGAAGATATGAAGAAAGACAAGGGAAAGGATAAAAGAGAATACATCTGGTGTATCAGATGAAAATCAGAGGGCCATGATAAGGAGCACTGTCCCCTATTTCATGAGTACTTGGCCACTGGAGCCCCGATCCCTTTGAAGCAGGTTACTCTACCTTGGTGCGAAGTATGTAGAAATAGGCATCACCCTGGTGAATGCTATTACATGAAAAAATATGTTCAGACACCTACAAACCTCTACTGCACATTCTGTAAATCTGTGAGGCACAATGAGAAGGATTGTAGGGATTACGATCTCTTGCATGAAAGATCAAGAGACACACATCGAATTCAAGGCGAAGTATAGAAGGAAGGAAATGCTACGTAGTTTAACTATCCAAGAAGAGGAAAATTCAACCCTCGCGGTGGATTCAAAGGAAGAGGATGAGGTGGAGGCATGGGTCGAGGTCGAGGTTAGATCATTTGTTATAACTACGCACAACCAGGTCACTTGGAAAGGGACTGTTAGAACCCTTGTAACACTTGCAGCTATTGCAACTCATTTGAACATGTTATCGAAGATTGCCCTGTATTGTTAGCCAAGCTTCAGGAGAGACGAGGAGGAAACCAACAAGTACAATTAATCTCAGCCAAACCTAGCAGAGATGATCCTAGAGTCATTGTTATCACTAGAGGAGGCACTTATACAGGTGAAGACATAGTGACCCCAACAAATACCACAGAATAATCAAGGGTCAGAAGAGCTGCAGAGAAGACACAAGAGTTTGATCCAAGAAAAGAGAAAAAAACATTTGAAGAGGCAAGAAAATAATTTGGAAGAGATCAGGCTACTTCATAAAAAACACAACCAGAAGTGAGAGAATGTGGGATTCCTCTAATATTTGATCAACCTTTTTCACCTAGAGAAGGAAAAGAGGTAAGAAATCTTGTTAGTTTCTTGTATATGTTCATTGATTTGATTAAGAATGAAAGAGCCATACAAGAACTACAATACTTGATCCGACAGTATGAACCAGGGGAGGTAGACCCTCTGTTGAATAGATCAGTACATCAAGTATCCATAAAGAGAAGGAAAAATGAGGAACTACACCTGAATGCACAAATTGGAGACTATGACATAGATTACGTAGTCCTCGACTTAGGGTCAGAAGTCAATGTTATGACGAAGCAGACCTGGGCACTGATGGTAAAACCTAAGTTGATCTATTCCCCTATCAGGCTTAGGATGGCTAACCAATAGGCAGTAATCCCCTTTGGAAGACTGGAGTATGTCCCTGTGGACATCGATGGGGTAAGGACATTTGTGGATTTCGAGGTGATTGAGATAGTTGATGATAGATGTCCTTATCCCACGCTGTTAGGAATTGATTGGGATTTCAATAATTCTACTGTTGTCGACTTAAAGAAAATAAGAATGACATTTGAAGGTGATGGCCTTAGGGTCATTGCACCTCTAAATCCCGATGAAGGTCGCAGATACACAGAGCCCATCAGAGAAGAAGACCGCGCATACGAGCTAGAGAATATATATAAATTGACAGTAAGACAACATGATTACATTAATCCTACAGTAGATGGGAATTTAAGCTGGCGAAGTGACAACGCATGCTCATCAGATTCAGAAGAAACACTGGAGAACTGGTAGAACAAAATATATGAACTTTCTGCATGGAGATGTGCTAGATTGACCAGGGAAGTTCACTGGATTGGCACAAAAGTAAGCAATCTGCGCACATTTGATGATTTAAATAATTTAGAAACTTTCTTACTAGAATTTGAAGAAATTGTACCAGCACAACAATGATTGTTGGCACTGAATGAATCTTTAAAATAAACGCCAACAAGATGGTGGGGAACACATAAGAAGAACATCGTGGACTGGGTGCAATGTCGCACTTTGATGACAATGCACTTTTTAGAACAAACCAAAGGGTGCAAGGTTAGATACACAGGTCAGAGTTGTCCGAAGGACCATGTGATAAGTTGTGAAGAAGCCCGAAGAAACATTCCTCAAGAGAAGTGGGTGCATAAATTCATTAACACTTTGGATACAACACCTATCAATTGGTATCTTCAAGCGGAACTACGCCTCACCACTAAAGATTGGCAAGGTATGACTTAGAATTTTGTAGCTACATTTTTATTTGAAAGTCAATACCCTACAGTAGATCAAGCCTTACAAGTTGTGATACAGAAAGTATTTGAGGAGGCACCTAACCTCCCTCTGGAGCAAGAAGAGGATGAATGGACTACACCTCTTCAGAGATTGCAAGGATGTTACAATATCAATGTTGATGAAGATGATGATCCTAGGAATGTGAACATCGTAGAAACATAAGGACAAAGATACATAGAAGGACAAGGATTCAAACTACCTTTTATTGGACAACCAATCAAAATCAAGAAAGTTAACATTGGAACAAAGAAATCCCCTAATCTCACAAATGTTGGAGATTATTGGGATTATGCCACTATTGACAAGATTACCGAATTAATGCATGAATATCAGGACTTGTTTCCAACCAAGTTCATTGATATGAAGGGAATTAGAGGGCCCATGGGAGAGATGAAGATTCCCTTGAAACCAGATGTAAGGCCAGTCAAGCAGAGACCCTACAGATTGAATCCCAAATATAAGCAGAAAGTCAAGATTGAGCTAGACAGAATGTTGGAAACATGAATCATAGAACCTGTTGAAGAGTCAGAATGGATTAGCCCTATGGTGGTTCAAGATAAGAAGATAGGAGAGATTAGAATCTATGTAGACTTGAGGAAACTGAATGATGCATGTTTACATGATCCATTCCCTACACCATTTACTGATGAAGTGTTAGATAATGTGGGAGGACAAGAATTTTACTCCTTCACAGATGGATTTTCGAGTTAGCGCCAGATCAGGATTGCCAAGGAAGATCGCCATAAGACCACATTTGCAACAGAATGGGGATCCTACCAGTACACAGTGATGCCTTTTGGATTGAAGAATGCACTAGCCATATTTTCTAGGGTGGTGGTCGAAGCATTCAATGAATTTCTACATAAATTTCTGGAAGCATATTTTGATGATTGGATTGTTTTTAGCTTATTGCAAAATCATATTGAATGTTTAAGACTAATGTTGGATAAGTGCATGCAATGTCAGATTTCCTTGAACCTGAAGAAGTGCATCTTCTTTTCACCCTTTAGCGTGTTGCTAGGCCATATTGTGTGTAAACAGGGGTTGCTCGTAGATCCATCTAAGATTGTCATTATTGTTGATTTACCTCCTCCTACTTCAGTAAGACAGTTGCGCACTGCGTTGGGACATACTTGATACTATAGAAAGTTCATTAAGGGCTATGCAAAGATTACAACACCCATGGAGAAGTTGTTGAAGAAAGATTGTCAGTTTCAATGGACAGAAGAATGTTAACAGAGCTTCGACACACTGAAACAGAAAATGGTCACTACGCCTATTCTGGTTTTTCCAGATTGGAGCAAGGAATTTCATGTGCAATGTGATGCCTCATCCATTACATTAGGAGAAGTGTTAGCACAGGCAGGAGTAGGAGATATTGACCACTTGTTAGCCTTTGCTAGCAGGAATATTTCAACAACTGAGATAAATTACACTATCACTGAGAGAGAAGGTTTAGCCATGGTGTATGCGCTGCAGAAATTTCGGCACTACTTGTTGGGAGGACACTTTAAAATGTTCACTAATCACTCTGCGTTGAAATACCTAGTCAACAAGCCAGTGTTGGGGCGAAGAATATGAAAATGGATATTGTTATTC
>SNQJ01S0177223.1:2944-15600 GCA_010110895.2 Picea sitchensis | reverse complement strand
TCAGTTGGTCAACACGTCTAATCGTGGAAAATCAGATATTAACTCTGCAAAAACTAGTGATTTATTGGACTTGGCTCAAGAAAAGTCGAGATCGAACTCTTGTAAGATGGATATACATTTATTATATTTCCCCCCTATGATATGCCTGGTAAGGATGTATTAAAACAGATTGACATCAACAACCACAGTAGTCTTGCAAAGCAATATATAGTGACGTAAACATTGGACTGCGTGAACAACAACCAAAGCTAGCTTTTCAACGTGAGAGTAATTAATCTTAGTACCGACTAAATTTTGACTAAGATAGTAGATGATGTGCTCATGGAGCTCATCATCCTCATGAACTAGAACCGTACCAATCATCTCTTTAGATGCAGAAATATATAGCAAGTAATCTCTATTGTAATCAGGGGATTTCAGCAGAAGGGCCAATACCAAGGCTTTCTTCAAAGTGTCGAAAGACTCTTGGGCTCGCTCATCCCAGATAAAAGGGGTATCCTTCTTCAAGAGGCGCATGAAACCCTTAGTGGTATTTGCATAATTCACTATCAACCGACGTAGAAAGTTATCTTTCCCCTGTAAACCTTGAAGTTTTCTAATCATGCGCGGGGGAGACAACTGAAGTATTGCCTCAACCTTAAGAGGATCTACCATGATCCCGGTCTCAGAAACTAAAAAACCTAAGAGATGACCAGAATTAACGCAAAAGATGAATTTGTGAGGATTTAATCAGATTCTATAGTAATGACATATTTCAAAAACTAGCCAAAGGTGTATAACATGATCCACTTTCTTGCGAGAGTGAGAAGCAAGATCATCAAGGTAGGATTCGACTATGTGCTTGAGATCGTGAAAAGAGAATGTCATGGTGCATTGGAAGGTTTCTCCAGCGTTTTTAAGGCTGAAAGGAATTTTCCGGTATGAAAAAGTACCCCAAGGACATATAAATTGTTTCTTGTGTTGGCCCTCAGGTTTGATCTGGATTTGGTTATACCCTGAAAATCCATCCATAAAAGAAAATATCTCACTTCCCGCACACTCATCGAGAATCTGATCAATGAAAGGCATGGGGAAGTTATCTTTAGGAAAAGCCTTGTTCAGGTCGTGAAAGTCCATACACACACAGATGGTTCCTTTCTTTTTATTCACAGGAATGGGGTTGGATACCCATTCAGTCAAGGGAACTAGGTAGATGAAGCCAACATTACGTAGCTTCTCCACCTCTTCCTTAATAGCAGGGGCCTTCATGGGATTTACAACTCTAATACATTGTCGAACAGGTTTAGCATCCGGGTATTTTCTGATCCCATGTTCAATAATATGAGGGTCGATCCCTGGCATCTCTTCATATGACCAAGTGAATACATCTCAAAATTCTTTGAAGAGTTTGGTGTAGATTAGAATTTCTTCTAGTGAACAATCCGCACCTATATTTACGTTCTCAATCTTTCCAGGGGTATGAGAGATATCGATCGAGATGGTAAGAGAAATACTTGCCATATTTCCTTCAACATAAATGTCGTGCGTATCAAGTGGAACTACGGTGTGACCAACTAACTCACTCAAGGTAGATCGAAAGTCATATTGTTCGACTCTTTCAAGACTTGGGAGAAAATAAGATCGATGATGCATATCATCCCAAGGTCTCTTTGAACCATTCATGGCTTGGAGGATGGCTTCATCTGAAGTCAAAGTATCATCTAAGAAATCATGCGAACAAGACAACAAGGTGGCCCATACAAGCCTAAGAACATGATCATCCTCGTCTGTCTGCGAGTTAACGGGATTGTGATCGGTGGAAGAGTCAAGAATAGCTTGATACATAATCTTCGTTGCTGATAATGGCATAGCCATGATAGCATGCGACTGACCTTCACTCGACGAAGTCAGAGAAGGTAGGGTCCATGGATCACTAATATAGGAAGTGTGAAAAGGAATGGACCTCCTTGATTAAGCATGCCTACTAGACATGGCGTAGACGTGGTGAATCTGTGCCGAGAATTCGAAGGTACCCATGAGGGAAGAATACATTTCGACACTGATATTCTCAGTTGTTGGCTGAGAATTTTTTATCATAGGGATCGAAGGTCCAACATATGTGTTAGGACTAGAGTACATAAAGGATAACTGGTCGATAGTCACGATCTCTCCTTGATGAGGAAAACAAAGTTTACGGAAGACAAATGATACGACAACAACCATAGCATAGGTCCAATTACAACCTGGTAACAGGTTATAATCAAGAGGCGCCTCAACTACCTCTACCTCCACCTCTACCGTCTTCCCACCTAAATGGACTGGAAAGGAAGGGAGAATATCGTGAGGGTGGAAGGAATGACCGTCAAATGCAGTCAACATGTTCGACGACTTGGAAAGGGTCGGAGAAGCGAGATATTTCCAACATACCAGGGACATCACGCAAGTGGAAACACCTTCATCAACGACTGCTCATTTGATAGTATACTTGGAATACTCCACGTGGATTTGGAAAGCCACATGGTAGGATAAGAGAGGCTTCACATCTGTGATGTCAAACTTGATAACTTTTGAGCCACTTGGTTTTAGAGCTCCTAAGGTAGAGAGTAAGGAATTCCTCTATGATGGACACGTCTGAAGTATCTCCAAAGACGACATCGCACAAGGGGTTTGGCCCATATCCTCAATGATAGAGTAGTTCTGGGTGGCTCTAGAATTAGGGTTGTGAGTAGAGCACTTGAGTACGCCTTTTGGAATACGAGATGGTGGCTCTGGTTTCTCAATCTGTAGGTTCATCTCCGGAGGGGGAGGATGAGCTTTTAGACTGGTACTTGCTTTTGAAGAGCTATAATCTCGAGAGCGGGTGGCTATATCAATTTTCACATCGACCATATTGATACAAACATGGTCGCCATATTGTGACGATGGGTTTTGACTTCCACCGGGTGCATTTTTGGCGTTCGAAGAGCTCGAGGCTAAGTGTTGGTTGTGTGGGAATGGATTCGTCAGCATAGCAGGTGGTAGATTTAAAAGCCTCGTAGCCTCCCTGAGTTTGGGGCATAAATGTGTAAGGTGGTCATCGTTACAAAGTTTACAAGGAAACTTCACCTTACATTTCTCTTTCTTTCCCTCTCCAACATTGTCATTCTGCTTTCCATTATTATCTTTTTCCTTGGGTTTGTTACCATTTTTCCCACCCTTACGATTGTTTCGATGTTTCCTTTTATTCCCATCTGGTTTTTTGTCACCATTTGGGTTTTTCGACGATTGCATGGAATGTACATCCACCGACTGGGTGGGTTTGGAGGATGCAGACGAAGTTGATCCTCTAGCAGACTTCGTCACTGAGTCTGTGGAATTTACATTGATAGATCCTACAATGCCATTGGCATGAGGTATGGGTTTTTTCCTAGGATCGTAATTTGACCATGGTGCTTTTGGAAGAAGGTGATATAACATCCTAGACTGAGCATATATTAAATCTAACTACTGGGCTCTAAAGATAGCTTCTTCCTCGTTGGAGACCCTGGAAGTAGCAATGTCCTTCGAGATAGGAGGGTGAAAAGACTTTAGGAACCATTCTAGGAGAAAGGATGGGGGTATATGAGTCTTAATCAGTCGACTCCGTCTATGCCACTCCTGGATATGATCCAAGATGTGAGTGGCAGTATCCTGGCGTAAAGTCGAAAAAAGTTCAAGGCCAACATCATAACAAATGGGCAATTGAAAGTGGTTGATAAAGACCATCACCAACTGATTAAATGAACCATATGTTCCCCTACGTATCTCAATGTACCATTGAGAAAAAAATCTAATGAGAGTGCGTTGAAACAATCGTAATCTAATAGAATCATGGTTCAGGGAATTCAATGAGAACCAAAGGTGAAAGGTAGTGGCGTGTTCACCAGGGTCCTCTCCATTCTGACCCTCAAAATTTGGAATGTCTGAAGGAATTTTGGTGGGGACGGGGGGCCATGTGGGATCATGACTCACCAATTTGTTCATTAACTTAGACAAGTTTGGTATATTGAGCGTGGACAGAAAAGGGAGACAGGGTTTCGACATCTGGACCCAACCTCCTGCAAAAGATTGTGCTTGCGAAACTGCAGCCCATCTAGGATTCTGGTTAGAACCATAGCCCTATCCGAGATTATAAGTCCCTCCTCTAGGATGATTCGTATAAGATGGGTTGGGCATCATTCCAGCAGGAATGTTCTGATAAGGATTGTGAAAATTTCCCCCAGCCAGATTGGATCCAGGTTGGGGGTTTCCCAAAGTGTAAGATTTACCTCCTCCAGGTGGGAGCCTGGAGGATTGAAGTGGATTCGTCATGCCAAAATTATTGGTCGGAATCATCACCGAGGAGGTAGGGATATAGGGTGGAACTTTTCCACTAGCTGGGTTGTTCCATCCAACTGTCAAAGGATTAGAACTGGGGTTAAAAGCAGGGACACTTCCTATATTAGGATTCGTTTGAGGGATATGAGAACTGCCAAACGGAAAAGGAGTGTAAGGAGGTGTAGTTCCCCAAAGTCCAAGACTAGCGTTAGGGCCAACAACTGGGATGGAAGTTGAAAAATGTGAAGTGAAGTTAGGCATACCATAATAAAATGGACTAGAATCCATAGGGATGGACTGAACATTGTAACTCGGTGAATGACCAAGACCCCCAAAAGGGTTCGAGGCAAGAGAGGAAGCATTAACTACAGGCCGAGCCATAGTACTGGTATAAGCCTCTGGCACTGCAACTGTAGCAGATGCAGGAGTCGAAGGGGTGCCATTAACTATAGTGGGTTTGGGATTCAAAGAAATCCAGTGTTCTGAAGACTAGAATCAGTATTCATTTTTGTGGAACCACAAGTCTGAAAGGTGGATGTGTGTACCACTTCTAAAAACTCTACGCCTTTTAGAAGGAAAGAACCCGAAATCTGGTGGTAACTGTAACAACTGATGGGACTAGCAGGGATGCCAGTCCGACTCCATGACAACATATGACTCGAAAAAATAAAAATGTCCTAAGGCCAACTAGTAGTCAAAGAGCATACCAAAAATTCAAACGACCAATATGCATGCAAACGGGATAAAGTGGTTGAGTGTCCTCCCTCGCTAAAGAAGGTATGTATCATCCAAGAGCGACCTGAGACTCCCCGCTAAAGTTTGGAGGTAGCATAATCAGTTATATGGGCCCTCATGGGATTAACAACCAGTCGATCAGATCCCCCCGGAGAGTTAATCTTCCATAAAGGTTGTGTGTTGTCAGACCCCTATCTGACCTAGGGTACAAGAAGAATAACACCTGCAATTAACCTATGAGATACCTAAGTCAAGCAACTAATAAACCACAGTATAACCGATGCACATGCGAGCAGTCGTAAGTCTGGATCACCGTATGGACAGGGTAGAAAATCTTGAAACCTTGAAAGCATCGCCTCTCATAGAGGTATGGGTACTAGGATGATCCCTAAATATGAATAAATCCACATAAATATCTCTAACGCTAGGTGAGTATCCAGGGGTTATCCCTTCAACTAACTTCGCGCGACCTCGTGATTAACTCCGGTGTGAGTGGAGCCTCCTAATCTTACCAACTATACAATGGAATTCTCAACTCTATGTCTTAGACACATATGTTGATTTAATTGCCTTGGAGAAGTTTACTCACAAAATTCTATTCCAAGGCACTAAATCCTAGACTAGTTTGTGCACCCTAAAAATAAAATCATGACTAATCAATTTTAGTTTAAAGCGTAAATTTTATTGGCCGTGATTACTCAAAAGGGTATGGAAGTGAAACTCATGATGTTATGACTCTGCAAGAAAATAAATATGAATATAATGCAAAGTCTATCTTTAACTTTTTCAATGAATGATATGCTAATAAAAACAGTGCAATTTTCAATTTCAACTCTGCAATTTAGAAGTAAAATGCAATCTTTTGCTAAATGCACTAATCTAATGATAAAGGTTCAAAGACAAAAATTCCAACCAATGCAAAATGCCTATTTTTTTGTATTTTCAATAAATTAGAGAGAAAATGCATGGACTGAAAAGAAACCTAATATATTAAATCTACTGTGTATAAACGAAATAACTCAAGAAGAATACCAAGCAGCCAAGCAAACAACCCAGGGTTCAAGGACAAACCAAAAATGAAAACAATGAGAAAGACTACACCCAAAAATTCAACTCCAGATAGGTTTCCTGTCAACCCAGAGAAGCTCAACAGGCACTAAAGAGACCTAAGAAGGCTCAACAAACATCAAATCCCACCCAACAGTCACTAAACCAAGAAAACAAGCAAGGGAAAGTGGTATACGCAACTGTTTAGGAGAAAAGTGCATATATACGCAGCTTGCAGTGAGACGACACACGTGTATACGCGACTGTCAAGGCAAAAGGAGTGTACATGCTTTAAAACAAGGCCAGGCAAGGGAAAAATGGATGAAAACTCAGACCCAGAGTGAACAGAATCTGTCAAGCAGTGATACGAAAAGAAACACAAAGGAAAAAGAGCAATGCAAGAAGAAAAAGTACTTCAACCCTTAGAAGGAAGATCTCTCCCCAGTGGAGTCTCCAATTCTGTTATGAGGGAAAAACTCTATATGGTCAAGGGTAAACCACAATAGACAGGTATGACTGCAGAAATCAACTCAATTCCATTGTATGCTATATAAATTGATGTGCAAGATAAAAAATAGGCCTACCTCGATCCAACATTCGATGATGTTCCACCGTTGAGCACTTCGACCCAAAGCTTTATACCTGCAACAAGTTCTCAAAAAACAAGTAGAGCAAGTACATAGTGATAATATAAGGGGGTTAGCACATTAGATAACATAATCCATTAATAAGCATTACAAACATGCCCATGGATAATAATCATATATTTCCACGATACCAATAGGACAGGAAAGAAGTATTTTTATTAATAATTGATCAACAAAAGTGACAACATTACAGACTTCCATGTCGGCACGGTTCGAAACCAAGAAACCAAGTTCCTTCCAACTGGGCCTCCACCACTTCAATCATCCACCAAAGGAAAACTCATATGAGAGAGACAATGAGGTTCTCTCAACAATAGGGAAAGAGCTTGAGGGCTAAACACTGTGTTCAAACTTGAGGGACAAAGGGATCCAGACTCAACATGAAGTAATTTCTCCAGAGTAACTTTGCTCTCAAAGTTGAATGCTTTCTCCTCTTTTCCATAGCTCATAATTGTTCTTTTATAGTCTTCAAAATGCAATTGAAGGGCCAAGTCAGAACGTTTCTAGTATGTCTAAGGCCAAGGATCAAGGATCTCCTGTCGTGACATGGAAACCCAACTCCATTTTTGTATTTTCTAGCACAAATCCTGATGTACATGGGTTGTAGTGGAGAAGCCTTGGTATACGCATGTTGTATAGAAGATAGGGCAAGTATATGTGGAAAAATGTGTATTTTTCACTTTGTATTGATCAAAAAGGGATGACAAGTCTGCATAGGGAAATGGAACAAGGCCCTCTATGAAAGATAGCAATGGTGAGGCAAATCTTGCTATAACAGGAGGAGGTAGTGAAGAACCAGCTGGACAAAAAGAAAGAATCATGTCATAAGTTGGAAGCCGAAATTGTGAATCTTAGAAAGAAGGTTGTGAAGTAAAACACCCAAATCAAGTTCTTGAACAACTCCATGACCCTGGATGAGATCTTGGATAGTCAGAGATCACCAAATGACAAATCTGGTCTTGGATACAACAAGGAAGAAATCATTACACCTAAGAAACCTGATGTAGGTCCTTCATTTGTAAAGGGTGAAAACAAGTATAACATAGGTCCTTCATTTGTAAAGGGTGAAAACAAGTATGACATAGGTCCTTAATTTGTAAAGGATGAAGATAGGTCTGACACAGCTCTTTCATTTGTAAAAAGTGAAAGAAGGTATGACTCGGGTTCTTCATGTTCAAGAAATAAAAGCAACACTACAAAATTTAGAAGATCAGATCAAGGAAGACATCCAGAAGCTAATCATACACCTCAAAGCAAGTTTAGAAGAGAGACACCTTCATGGATAAATCAAAGAAGGTATGAGATTGTTTTTAACGGATATTGTTTTTCTTGTAATGAATATTGTCATAAAGCTTTGGATTGTAGGCATCATGGAAGAAAAAAAGTTGGTAGGTTCAACAAAAACATAATATGTTGGAACTGCAATCATGTTGGACATATTGCTACACATTGTTACACTATGAGATGCTACAATTGTGGTGGATATGGCCACAAAGCCCATAACTGTTGGAACTCAAGAAAATAGTCAATGAGAAATGATTTATACAATATGACAAAAGGAGTAAATGGAACATGGAATAAAAATGAAGTTGCAGTAATAGAAGATCAGAGAACAAAGTTCAAGAAACCAGGACACTCACAGATGTGGATAGCAAAGACTGAACAAGTGAACATGAGTGAAGTTGATTGTTGCAAAAAGAATTGCAGTCATGTGACAAGCATAGTATAAACTTTCCCAGACAACTTAAGAGCAATGTACAATAAAGAATCATCTTGGATAAATATGGATACATCTGGTTAGAGATCGATGAGAATCAATGGGAAGATCCAAGAGTTGTTTGAATAATATGAGCTACAATTCTGTAGTGTTCTAGTAGGATAGTGGCATCCATAGAAGCGACATTCTGATGTACAAAATGATGTACATGACATCCTGTAGAGATAACAAGAGGAGAGACCCTATTAGAAAAATCTAACCTTTTAGAAACAAAGGGGGAGAAAAATCAGTAGAAACTTAGGAGAAGTATTTTTGTTAGTAAATAAGAAAGTAATTAGATTAAGTTTTGAAAAGACTTGATCACTGCAAAAATTGGTATCAAGAAGACTGCTCATTTGAAACACAAAAATCCCAATCAACTGAGATAAGAAGTTAGTAAATTAATAGGGGAAGAAACCTTATCAGGAAGAGCTACCTTTTCATAAACAAAGGGGGAGAGTAGTCAGAAGTAGAGAGAGAGCATATTGATAGGGGGAGTCATTCAGTTATGGCAGACAAAAGATTATTGTAGGAAGAGTTACCCAAATTCAAATTCTGGTCAGTAACGTACAGAGATTTACCATAGGAGGAAAACCCCTTTTCCATTGATGTCAAAGGGGGAGAGAAAACTTCATACGAAGAAAGCAGCATCACAGGGGGATTTTTGTATATGAAGTTAGTGGGTTTCCCTCAATGACAAAGGGGGAGATTGTTGGACATATTGTCATTGATGTCAACAATCGATGTGATTATTTTTTGTTACGATGAATTATCATTTACCATAGATGATATTGTCATTGATGTCAACAATATGTCAGTTAGAAAAAGAAGAGAACAATATGAAGATCAAAGCTCAGAAGGGAAAACAAAGTACAAAAGCGAATGAAGATCAAAGCTCAGAAGGAAGAGTGAATTTCACAATATATCAGTTAACAGAAGAAGAGAACAATATGAATCAATTTCTGATTATTGTTGATCACAATAGCATAGAAAATGTTCCTATGATAAAATCTCAGGAGGGTTAGCAAATGAAGATATCAAAGCTCGGAAGGAAAAGAGTAAGATCAAAGTGAGAAGCCTCAGCAGCCATCCGATCAAAGTGAGAAGCCTCAACAACCATCCAATCAATAAATTGACCATGTTGATCATTTAAAATTACGAACGTCGGTCATATGAGTGTTTGTGGGCTTGAGGACCGTTGGAGGATCATGACCGTCAGATCTACAAGCCAGATCAACGACATGGATAGATTGCAGAGATCGGAAGGAGAATTAAACGACTCGATAGTTCCAATCCTGCAATTGGTCTAGATCGTCAGATCTCATAGAAGCGAATATCGACGACTGTGGGTGATCCAACAAACAATCTATTTAATTCAGATTAAGTCATGACCGTCAGATGTGCAATTTCCAGATCAATGACAGGGATAGATTGCAGAGATCGAAAGGATAATTAAAGATCATGCTATTTCAAATCCTGCAATTACCAAGGACCGTCAGAGCTTATAGCCTCAAATATTGACGATTGTGGTTGACTCACCAACAACTTACAACTTCAAATTGTGGAGTTTTGGTGAGGAGTTAAACCACTCGCAAGTTGTGGTTCCACAATCATCCTTGATCATGGATCTTCTTTGAGTGTCTCAACGAATGTTGGATCAAATTTTAGTGGAAGGACAAGATAAGCTACAAGGGATGAGAGTTCGATTATCCGAATACCCATCAACTATCGGATCAAACCTACATTCCCTTCAGTCATCAGATCATTTCGAGTGGAATGGAAGGATAAGCAAGGTAAAATATCTGAGATCTCATTTATGCGAATCTTCGTTAGTCGTTGGATCATTCTAAGTGGAAGGATAGGATAATCTAGAAGAGAAACATCGTAGATAGATCAAGCCATAGATCTAAGAACATGATTGACGAGCAACATTTAGTTCGGGTATAAAGATGTGAGGAGGTTACGCTCCAAAGAAATCTCACTTCAAGAATTCAGTTTGAGATTCGAAATACACGAAGCCCGAAAATCCGAAATGAATAAGGACCATCAGATTTGGAGGACATACGATGACCATTGGATCAGGGTTGTTGGTTAGCAGACCAGGTCAGCAAGGACATGTGGAAGACCATGTCAGAATATCTACGTCAGCAGACCATGCCAGCAAGGACGTGTGGTAGACAACGTTAGCAAGGACACATGGCAGACCACGTCAGCAAGTACACATGGTATAATCAGATGATGACAAGTGTCAAGAGGAAATTGGCTCGTGCCATGTCAACAAGTGATGTGAGAAAGTTACGTCACTACGGGAGAATTTCTTCGGGAGTTTCACCACCAAGAAATGTCAAAAGTCCCAAAGTTCCAAAGGATGAAGGTCCAAAGTCACTCTCAGTCGTCGATCTGAGATACATTTCGGGAGTTAGGACAACCGCTAGATCCAAGAGAAGAACATGTGTCACATCGAGAGATCTACGTCGATAGACTACGTTAGCAAGAAATTGTGATGGACCACATTAGCAAGGACACATGGCACAGTCAGAGAATGACAAGTGTCATGTTTAAATCAATATTTCAGGTACGTGAAAATCACAAATCTAAGTGACATGTGGCAGCTACTGAGATCGTGACACGTCATAAAGTAACGTAAGAAAGTTACGTCACTCCGGGGGTTTTACTTCAGGAGTTTTACCACCAGCACTTGCCCAAAGTCCCAAAGTCCCAAATGAAAAAGTCCCGAAGTTGATTGTTGCAAAAATAATTGCAGTCATGTGACAAGCATAGTATAAACTTTTCCAGACAACTTAAGAGTAATGAATAGTAAAGAAGCATCTTGGATAAATATGGATACATCTGGATAGAGATCGATGAGAATCAATGGGAATATCCAAGGGTTGTTTGAATAATATGAACTACAATTGCACAGTGTTCCAGTAGGACAACGACATCCGCAGAAGCAACATTCTGATGTACAAAATGATGTACATGACATCCTGTAGTGATAACAAGAGGAGAGGCCCTGTCATAAAAAGATAACCTTTTAGAAACAAAGGTGGAGAAAAATCAGTAAAAACTCAGGAGAAGTATTTTGGTTAGTAAATAAGAAAGTAATTAGATTAAGTTTTGAAAAGACTTGATCACTACAAAAATTTGTATCAAGAAGACTACTCATTTGAAACACAAAAATCCCAATCAGCTGAGATAAGAAGTTAGTAAATTAATAGGGGAAGAAACCTTATCAGAAAGAGCTACCTTTTCAGAAACAAAGGGGGAGAGTAGTTGTTATTGGGCTAATTGTTAACTGCGGACACAAATCAATCCCCTTTAGATCCACCTAGATCTAGAACAAAACAAGATAGGACATGACGCTTTCCCTAAGTTACAATCATTGAATTTACTACCAAAGAAGGAATGGACGACATACCTTTATATATCGCTTCCTTATATCTTTGTTGTTCTTGTTTCGCTCCGGTGCTCTTTTGATATTGATCCTGTAGTGAGACACAAACCAACCAAAGTGAAAGAAGTAAAACTATATTCAATGACAGCCTATGCATATGATCAAGGAATTATGAAATAAAATAAAGATGATTCTATGGGAAAGAAGCATGCCACTGTATTATATTAAATAATAGGAAGAGAAATTACAACCAGATGCCTTGATGTCGTAAGGTTCCTTCCAACAGTTCCTTGCTTCCCACACACTTCTTGCTCCAAGGATTCTGAGACCATAGATCTGATAGCTACTCACAATCTATCTTGAAAAATCAAAGCTCAAAGCCAATATACAAGCTCTAAAAACTCCAAGCTACAAAACTCAATAACAAGCCAATCTCAAAAGCTAACTTTATCCATGAGAGCTCCTCTCCTTTTATAAGCTGAAGAGGTTAGGATGATCCCACTAAATCATGAAAGCGAGTAAGATCCAAACCATTCAGAGGCCACCTCACCATAGAATCTTCTCCTTATAGATTTTTACAACTGAGAGGGGGGGGTGAATCAGTTGTTCCTATGCTTAAACAATTATGCTTCTTTTAAATTCTTTACAAGGAACTCAATGATGATCACAATAATGCAGGGAAATAAGCAATGGCACATTCAACATCAGTCACATATATGAGATACACAGAGACAAATATTTTCCCGAGGAAACCCATACA
>SNQJ01S0177222.1:0-19844 GCA_010110895.2 Picea sitchensis | reverse complement strand
GTCGAGCTTAGGAGGAAGATTTCAAATTAGTAAACAGTTAGAACCTCATAAATGACCAAATCTTAATATTCCTTTTGAATAAAAGGGTGTTGAAAACAATAAAATACATGGCATCAACTGATGATAGTGAATGATGGTAAGGAGATGAAGTACAAAGGTCTACTACGAAAACGCCTAGTGACTTGGCAGTGCCCTTTTCAAAATTTGATTTGACTCCTTAACAGACATAGGGACAAAGTGGAAAGGATCAAGACCATGAGTGGATGGAGTGAATTTTCAGGTTGTTGGGGTCATGGGGTCGATAGAGCTTGATATTAAGTCAATTGATGAGTCAAATACATAAACCACAAAATGAACTAGGCTATGAACAATAGGTGTGGGCGAAAAATGTGAACCAAAACCCAAACTTTATTTCTTTAGACTAACCTAAGAAAATCACAAAGGGGAAAATAAAACAAACCTAAAGACTAAAGAGAAAAAAATAAAACCTAAGGGAAAATGACAACTTCATGTGATAACACCTTGAAGGGAGAGGTTCCTCCAACGTGGTCGCTTGATGAGTATGCACATGTTTCTATCGACATGCATTGAAGGATGTGGGAAATATTCTCCATCATTTCATCCCTCTATCGAATGAGAGCTTGCTCAAGCAACAGGTTAATAGAATCTTCTTCTCTGTCATTTTTCTTTTCTACTTCCATAGAGGGTTTCTTGGGAGTATGAGAGCGATTTTCCTCAAGAGAGACAAGCTCGAGACCCAACTTGCTATACTCGGACCTTGTCGGGGACATGCACTAAAAAATGATCAAGAGTAGTCTACTTTGGTACCACTGATATGGATTATTTTCGGAACAAAATGAAAGAAGAGATGTTACAATGAAATACACATAAAAATTTCCAGAAATAGATAAATACAACAATTCATTATTTCTATTCATGAAAGAAATATGCTAAAAACTGTAAAATGCAGACTAAAAACAAGTTTGCTAGAATTGTGGTAACTTATCTCTGAGAATATAGGTTACATCTGCGCTCATTTGCAAGAAGATTTGTACAATGAGGCTTTGAAATAATTTTTATGATAAACATGAATGCCAAAATCCTATACATCCAAAAACCTAACCCTACGAAATGAAGCGCCAAAAGTCATGTGGGTCCCGTTGGCGTAAGTTAGTACATCAACTTCCTGGGGTCATAAATATTCCATACAATCTTCGTTTTAGGCGTGTAATAGGTTGTTGGAAAGGTATTTTCAAGAATTCTGCATTATTCCATCAAACTCTAACTTTGTCTACAATTTGAATGTTGCAAGCCCAAAAAAATGTTCAGGGCGCCAAAACGGCTCTGGAAGTAAAAAAATATGTACTGACATGAAAAATTCCTAAATAATCCAGTTGGAATAGGTGGGAGGCTACCAATATCCTCCTGGATGTTGTGGAGGGCTTCAAGATAGCCCTGGAAGTGAAGAACCCACAATTACAAAGGAATTTCCCCATTACAGAGAAACGTGTTCAACTAAAAACTATCAGGATGAGACAATTGGAATTTGGAACAAGTGGGTGGCCACCAATATCCACCTTAATCATTTTACGTGGTATATTTTCCTGCATATTTTCCTCCACCTATACCTTCATGAGATTCTGCTAAAACTCTGGGTTGTTCATGTTCCAATACACACTTCTCAAAATGTTGTTTGTTCCCATCTTATATAAATGACATACAATGAGTTGATAGTATGCAACTCTGACTACCATATTTTTGTTCTACAAAGTACTAAAATCATGTGTCGCAACTCCTATACTTAATAATTCAATCACATCAACGAAGTATTCATTAGCTACCTGCACTAAAAATAATTGTGCATCAAGGAAGTTGTCTTCCAAGTTAGTAGGTTCTTCTCTATTGCTTACCCTTGACAGGTGATCAGGTCCTTCATTCAACTTCGTTGGTTTGACTATTACTTCAAAATCAAATTCTTGGAATAACAACATCTATCTGCAGATCCTTCCTGCCAACACTAGCTTGCTGACTAGACATTTGAGGGTAGAATGATCTGTGAACATTTTGAAATGATTTCCCAATCAATAATGTCTGAATTTATAAAGTGCATATACCACGGCTAGGCCTTCTCTTTATAAGGTGTTTTATTTCTGCTCAGATTCTGATAACTTCCTACTTGCAAATTCTATTGGATGATCTAAGTCCCCTTCTCCAAGTTGCGCCGAAATTGCTCCAAGTTCCATTGTTGATGCATCTACATGCACATGAAATGTCTTTTCGCAATATGGAAACACCAATATAGGTGTTGTCACCATATTTTCCTTTTGAGTATCTGTAACATCCCCGGCCACCCAGGTCGAGACATGCTACTCCAGAAATTATTTTTTTCTCTGCTCAACATACTGTAACATACCTAGCATCCAACTAAGCTATGCCACATAAAAAAAATTGAACTACATGTAATTAAAACATATGCACACAAAACTCTTGTGGAACTTTATATATAAAACGTAAACAAACAAATACATTATGTACATGCACAGATTCATACTGAAATAACATTAAACATATATATACAGCATATACATGAAATGCCCATAAATATAAATACATAAACCACACATAGGATAAACCCATAAAAATAAGCACATAAATAATAATGCAATATGTAATTTATCACACAATTGAAACTTATCTTGGTAATAATATCACCAACTGTGTGCATACCTTCCATGAACCTTCCAACCTCAGACCACACTGCTCATCACTCTCAGCAGTGGGTCACCCCCGAGCTAGGACTAAACTTCACCTGGGTAAAGGGATTCCTAACCAGGCTAATGGATCATAGAAAACAAGAAAGACTCTTACAAAGGTTCCAAATCAAACTAACAGCCTGCAGTCTCTCATTCCCCACATACATGTCCCACCCCAGGAAGTGTGCCCCTTCTCTGCTCAACAATCCTTTAGCTACCCCACTTCCTTTCTGGGCTTCAACAATAGGCCAGACAGGAAATCTCAAAGCCCTGTAGTTGTATTGTAGCACCTTCGGGAAATAAATTCCCAGTAATTCACTCACCTAGAGAGATTTCTCACGGGTCTGACAACCCGCTTCTTCAGTCCACCTCCCAAGCTAACCATCTACACAAATAGATATGGGTACGAATACAGGTTCAGGTACAGTGACAGAAAGGTATGAAGGACAACTGACTGAGTGAGTGAATGATCCTGGAATGATTGAATGGATGACTGAATGATGGAAAATGAACTAATTCCAAACTATATGTATGCATGTTCCCAACTTGACACTTGTCATGTTGGGAGCTACTTTGGCCCACGTGTCCCCATCCTTATAACTTAGGATAAAATACTTATCCATACTTTATACTTAAGAAATATTATTATAATATTCCTTTTTGTCTTAAGATCCCTAGCTTATCCCCTTTTCCTTAACTTTTAGCCACCCCCTTTCCCCAACTAGTGGATTTTAGTCCCCCATACTCTTTTATCGTGGTCGGTCTACGTGCAACGATGTATTTTATATTAATGATGAGACATAGACAAAAATAGGCACACTAGCCTTTAACATCTAGGCTCTCTGGCCTAATACAAACATAAGCCTCCTAGCTTATAATGACTAGCTCACCAACCTATAAAACACAACATATACACAAAGGCTCCCTGGCCTCAAAATTGTGTGCACTTAAGTTGTTGTGCACAATATCCTAGAATGTGCACACTTCATCATTTTACTGCATAGTACGTGCGCACACTATGCCATGAAAGGTGCATACAAAAATGATATCAAACATCTCACCAACTTACGTACATTTTTATTTACATTTACAATTGGGATCGGCCTAGGGATATTACAATCCCCTCCCCTTATTTATGCATTGTCCTCGGTGCATTATGTACACATATACAACGCAAATTTCTAAAATCCTAAAAAATATGTGGGTACTATGCCCGCATTGCATCCTCATGCTCCCAAGTAGCGTCCTCGGGACCATACCAGGTCCATTGGATCTTTACAAGCCCTGTGGCTAGATTCTGGAGATGTTTTATTTTCCAGTCCAAAATGCGTATCGGATGCACTTGGAAAGAGCCTTCTTGCTCCACCTGAATCACATTCCAATTAATAACATGATTAGCATCGGGTATATATTTCTTGAGCAATGATACATGGAATACATTATGAACATACATAGATGCGGGCAATGCAATCATATAAGCTACTAGACCAATCCTCTTTAGGATTTCAAACGACCCACAATAGTGAGCTGCCAACTTTGAACAATTTCTCAACTTCAGGGAACTTTTGTTGGCCTTCACTTTCAAGAATACATGTTCCCCCACTTTAAATTCCCTGTGATTTCTTCCCTTATCAGCATAACTTTTCTACCTGTCTTGGGAATCCTTTAAATTTTGTTTTATTTTCAACATTTTCTCCTCCATTTCCCTGAGTAAATCTGGCCCAACCACTGCTCTATCTATTGGGTTATCCAAACTTACCGGTGTGTTGCACTTTCTCCCATAAAGTGCCTCAAATGGGCTCATATTTAGAGATGTTTGGTACACATTGTTATAATCAAACTCTACTAAGTGTAGGTAGTCTTCCCATTTTGATGGTTTATCCATCACATACATCCTCAATCACTTGATTCACCCTCTCTGTTTGTCCATCTGATTTTGGATGATAAGTTGTGCTAAAATTCAAATTTGTTCCAAATCAATTAAATAATCCCTTCCAAAAATTTGAGGTAAATTTTGGATCTCTGTCAAACAAAATTGTCTTGGGTATGCCATGTAATCGAGAAATTTCTCTCATATAAATATCAACAATGTTGGCTTCCTTGTGAGTGAGCTTAACTGGAATAAAATGGGCAACTTTAGTAAGCTTATCCACCACTACCATGATAGAATCATGTTGCTTGTTTGTTCTGGGTAGTTTGGTGATGAAATCCATTGTTACAACTTCCCATTTCCACTCAGGAATGGGTAATGGTTGTAGAAAACCAGTTGGTTGTCTATGTTCATCCTTTACCCTTTGAAATTCCAAACATTTGGCAATAAAATCAGCAACTTCTTTCTTCATTCCTGGCCAATAATATTGGCTCTTGACAGCTGCAATAGTTTTTTTATAACCTGGGTGCCCAACATAAGGTACATTATGCATTTCTCCCAATATCAGATTTTTCAATTCCTTGGAATTTGGTACATAAATTATGCCCCTGTACATGAGAATTTCATCATTATCTAGCTTGTACTCTTCAATTTTCTGCTGGAAATTACCTTGTTTCCACTAATTCTTTGTATTGCAAATCTAATTTTGCAGCCTCTAAAATTATGTGTTTCAAATCTGATTGATACATGCTAATGGATGTAGCATGCAATTCATGCACTCTTCTTCTGAGTGCATCAACCACTTTGTTCTCTTTCCCCTTGATATGCTTTATATCAAAGTCATATTCACTTAGAAATTATAACCATCTTCTTTGCCTAACATTTAGAGTTGGTTGATCAAATAAATATTTCAGACCATTATGGTCTGTCCTCACCTCAAACCTTTTCCCCATGAGGCAATGGGTCCATTTTCTCAAGGCATGCACTATGGATGCAAACTCCAAATCATGAGTGGCATAGTGTCTTTTATGCTCCTTCAACTTCCTTGAATCATAACATATAACAAGCCCGTTTTGACTGAGGAATCCACAAAGTCCTTCTTTACATGCATTTGTTCACACAATGAATTCTTCATTTGGGTCAGCAATCCTTAGTATTTGAGCACTTGTTAATAATTGTTTCAAGTGTTGGAAACTCTTTTCGCAATCCAATGTCCACTTAAACTTCACACCCTTCTTTTGCAAGGAAGTGATTGGGTGTGCAATCTTTGAGAATCCTTCAATAAATATCCTATAGTAGCCTGCAAGGCCCATGAATGATCTTACCTCTGACACATTCTTTGGCACTGACCATTATCTAATGGCTTATATCTTCTCTAGATCCACTCCTATCCCATCCTGTGAAATGATATGTCCCAAATAATCAATTTTCTTTTGATAAAATGAGCACTTGCTCAATTTGGCATACAATTGATGCTCCATTAATACTTGTAATACCATCCTCAAGTGTTGTTCATGCTCTTCCTCTAACTTAGAATATATAAAAATGTCATCTAAAAATACAATGAAAAACTTATCTAAGTTTTCTATGAAAATACCATTCATTAAACACATGAAGACAACTAGTGCATTTGATAATCCAAAGGGAACCACTGTGATCTCATAATGACCATACCTTGTTCTGAAAGCAGTCTTGCATATGTCTTATTCTTTAATTCTTACTTGATGATAACCGGACCTAAGATCAATCTTGGAGAACATTTTTGCATCTTTCAGCAGATAAAAGAGGTCATCAATCCTTGGCAAAGGATACTTGTTCTTTACAGTCACTTTATTCAACTGTCTGAAATCAATTCACAATCTTAATGTCCCATATTTATTCTTCACGAACAAGACTAGGGCACCCCAAGTTGACACACTTGGGCATATATACCCCTTCTTCAAGAGCTCTTCAAGTTTCATTTGCAACTCCTTCAATTCTGATGTACTCATCCTATATGGAGTCTTGGATACTGGAGCTACTCCAGGCATCAAATCTATGGAAAAATCAATGTATCTTTTAGGGGGTAATCTTGGTATTTCCTTAAACACATCTTCAAACTCTTTTAGGAATGCATAATCTTCAATATTTGACACCTTATCTTTAGGTGTCTCTTCCATATGATATGAAAAGATTTGACACCCTTTTCTGTAACATTTGTCTAGCTACAATGCTGAAATTTCTCTGATGGTCACTTCCCTAGAAATTCCATGCACTTTCCTTAGGTTCCCTTCCTCATCCAATCAAGTAAATTCCTTGTTATGATAGTCTAGGATAGCATGATGTTGGTCCAAACAATCCATCCCAATTAGATAGTCATAGTAACCTAAAGGCAAGATGTTCAAATCTTCCTTGGTGTTCAGTCCATTCATGTCTGCAATACATGACTTAACCATCTCATTAACTTTTCTTTTGGCTCTGATAGCCAGCTGCACAAACCAATATTTTCCATGATTTCTTCTTGGAAAATGAAATCTTTCCACCATCTTAGGATCTATATAACTATGACTAGCTCCTGAATCAATTAAAATAGAAATGGTTTGGTTGTTGATCATACCTTCCACTTCAATCATATGTGACTAATACTTTGCTTGCTTGTTGTCCAGGGCTACATAGATCCTTGGTACATTTCTGCCCATGTCCTCCACTGTTTCAGCTTGTTGTACATTGTGAACAGTCTTCACTTTTTCACCTTTGTGAGGACAATCTCTGAACATAGGATCTCCTTTACAACCCCAACATTGAATAGGTGGTTGTCTTGGCCTTTGACCCCCTGTCTCAATCATTCTAGGTTCTCTAGAAGTTGGTTGTCCTTAAGGATTATTTCTGAAGGATGGTGGCTTAGTTCCCTTCTTCCTCTGATCCATCTTGAATTTATTCTTGTCTTCCCAAGCTTTTTGGAAAGTTGGACTCACTTTTTTTTTATCATATAGGAATTTAGCTCGCCTTATAGTCTCCCCCAATGTCTTGGGATCATCATACTGTATTTTTTCACTGATGAATGATGGCAATCCACTCAAATACCTATGAATCTTAATTGTCTCATCCTTGATGAAAGAAACATACTTCAACAGTTCCAAAAACCTTTTCTCATATTCATCTATGGTCATACTCCCACGCTTGAGTTCAAAGAACTCTTTCATTTTCTTGTCATAGTATCTCTTAGTCAAGTATTTCTTTTCAAAATACTTCTTGAATTCCCTCCTAGTAACACATTTCTCTTTAATGTGTTGCGCCTACACAAGTTGATCCCACCACATGTATGCCTTTCCCTTCAGTTGATATATAAATATTCTTCCTTCTGCATGAGAAGAATAATTATGCAATTGAAAATACTTTCTCATGCCCAGCATCCAAGTCTCTACATCTTCATCCTTCTTGTGCTCACCATAAAATGTAGGAGGTTTGATTTTTTTCATTTCTCCTCGTAGCTCATCCACCCCAGACCTCTTATGCTTCCTGACAGGGGATGGACTTAAGATGTTGTGTTCCCTCTTATTGGAATTCCTCAGGGAGTGATGGTGATGTTTTCTAACACTTATTTTTCTTCTTTTCTCATCAGGAGACCTGTGACTTCCAGATTTTTTTGAGCCACTCTCCTTATCCAATTTATTTTCTATTTTTGTTCAAGATCTTCATTAACTTCATGTTGAAGTCCTTATGTTTATCCTTGTACCTCATAGGCCTGTTATTATCATCTTTATGGCTTTGGACATCCTTCTGCAAATTTTTAATGGTCTCTACCATATTCATGTTTTCATCAATGTTCTCCATGTCTATTGGAGTTTGTTCCTTCAATGCCCAAAATGGAAATCCATCCCTCTGATCTCATCTCCCTGGTTGTAAGTCCCATGTGAATATTCCATTCCTATGGACTCTATGATGATCCTGATCTGATCTAGTTGTTGTTAACTCTGCAAAATGTGTAGCCAACAAAACTTTGTCAAGTTAACTGACTCAACAATTTCATGAAAAATATAAACCATTTTGGTTCAATAATATATCATAATTCTTTATTCTGATTTCCTAAAAAATTGAATGCCCAGATCAATTTTATGGGTGAATATTTATATTCTACTTTCCAACACCTTTCCAACTCATGCTCCCATGCTCAATTCTGAGTCTTGAGCATAAAGTTATGGTTATTTGGCAATTGCCCATTAATTTTTCTGTTCACACTTCAACTTGCTGCAAATTTGCGTTGTAATTATGCATTTTTGCACCTACTCCATTGTATTTTTCATAGGATCTCAATTGAATTTCTTCATATACATATTTTGGACAGTCTTTCCAAGTTTCACCTCTTTTTGGGTTATGAGCTGCTAGTTACAGCCTACTGAAGTTCTAGGCCAATTCGTGTTTTTGGTTTGGAATGCTACAGGTACCTTCTTTTCCATCTTAAACATTTTTAACATGCCCAAAAATTTAATTCATCTCTAGGATTGTCTTCTATGATTCAATATCTTTCCATTGACTACTCCCGCACCTCAATCTAATTCTGAAGCAGAAAGTTATGGATCTTTGAAGTTAGTTGGGTGTTAAAATTTACCCTCCACTGTTTGTGTTGTAACTTTCTCATAAAAGCTTTGTTTGAAGAATGGTTTACAACATTAGAAATATCTCTCCGAGATATTTTATTTGATTTGCAGAGATGACGTTCAAACAGTATAAAATGTCACAGAAATTCAATGGTTTTCCGTTGTTGTTCACCCTCCAAACGACTTCGCGTGCACAAATTTCAACATGTATGCCCATATTTAGCATGCGCAGCAACACCACAAGGTAAATCGTGCTATGCACACCTATAACCACTTTTCATCACTTCTCTGCCGCACAAATAACTTGCATGCACAAATTTTGTGTCGCGCGCCAATATCCACCGTGCAAAATTTTGGTTCTTGCACTATTACCTGTTGCACACAATTTTTTTGTATCGCGCGCTAATATTCTACATGCATTTCACTCTATGCATTGCACCATGCCAAAGTTTAGTACACACCCAACGTGCACCAATACTTTGCGCACACCATTAACTAAACTGTAATGCGACAAAATATACCCACATTGCATGTGCAGCAACAAAATTTCTCTGTGCTCCGCCAATACTACACATACCACGCACGCCATTTTTATGTGTGTGCACACCGCATGCGCCAGAATTATGTCTATGAAAACCACACACCAATATTATGCGTATGCACACCGCGTTCCAGTAATATGCATGCGTCACTCAATCTACACCGCGCAATGCTAAATTTAGCACGTGCACCTGCATGCATATATTTTTCCGCGCAACACCAAATTTTAGTGCACGCACCCGCACACCAATATTTGTCTGCACAGTACCCAATTTTAGTGCATGTACCCACACGCCAATACTTTCTGTGCAACACCAAATTTTAGCGCGCTTACTCGCACCAATGTTTTTTTGTGCAGCGCCCAATTTCAGTGTGTGTACGCGCATGCCAATACTTTTCCACGAAGTGCCAAATTTTTACCACAGACATTCCGCAACTATGAAATTTGTTCAATTTCACGTCAATAACACCCGTTCAACCTCTGCAACTACAAATCACCATGGGTTGACATTTCTGGAACAAATTTTTCCCACACTCGATTCACAAATTGAGAATTTTAATCAACTAATTTCTCCCCATCTGTCATGGCTTCACTGTAACTTCAAATTCGACCAATTCCAAGTCTGAATTTACTAGAACAGATATTGAATCAAGAATATCTCACTGCATGGTCAAATTTCTCAATTTTCCCATGAATTTAACAACAGAAATTGGGGCTATTTCCCAATTCTGCGCAATTGTTTTTACCTTTTACCATGGACACTCTGCAACTTGAAATTTGGCCACTTCGAAATCAATCCTCTGTGAAATTTATCTTCAACTCAACATGCTCAGTCCATCCAAGCTCAGTGTTGAAAATTGAAGCTCTGATACTATATTGTAACATCCTCGGACACCCAGGTCGGGTTGTGCTACTCCAAAAATGCTTTTGTTCTCTGCTCAACATATTGTAACATATCAATCATCCAATTGAGCTATGCCACATAATGTTTTTTGAAATGCATTCAATTAAAACATATACACACAGAACTCTTGCAGAACTTTATCTATAAAATGTAAACAGACAAATACATTATGTGCATGCACAGATTCATATTGAAATAACAGTAAACATATACAGGCAAAAACCATAAATATAAAGACAATTATAAACCACACATAGGATAAACCCATAAAAATAAACACGTAAATAATAATGTAGCATGTAATTTATCACACAATCGACGCCTATCTTGGTAAGAATATCACCAACTGCATGCAGACCTTCCACGAACCTCCCAGTCTTAGACCACACTGCTCATCACTCTCAACAGTGGGTCACCCACGAGCTAGGACTAAACTCCACCCAGTTAGAGGGATTCCTAACCAGGCTAATGGATCATAGAAAAAAGGAAAGACTCTATCACATGTGCCAAATCAAACTAACAACCTATAGCCTCTCATTCCCCCCATTCATGTCCCACTCCAGGAAGTGTGACCCTTCTCTGCTCAAAAGTCCTTTCGCTGCCCCACTTCCTTTCCAGGCTTCAGCAACAGGTCGGACAGGAAGTCTTAGATCCCTGTAGCTGCAAAAAGATGATGTTCAAATAGTATAAAATGTTACGGAAATTCGGTGGTTTTTCGTTGTTGTTCACCCTCCAAACGACTTCGCACGCATAAATTTCAAACCGTACACCCATATTTAGCATGCGCAACAACACCACAAGGTAAATCGTTCTCCATGCACCTATAACCATTGTGCATCACTTCTTTGTCATGCCAATAAATGGTGCACACTACTTTTGTGTCATGTGCCAATATCCATCGCGCAAAATTTTGGTTCATGCAGTATTACCCGTTGCACGCAATTTTTTTGTGTCATGCGCCATTTTTTTGTCGCGCGCTAATATTTTTCAGGCATTTCACTCTACGCGTTGCACCATGCCAAAATTTAGTACGCCCCCACCGCGGACCAATACTCTGCGCACACCATTAACTGAACTATCGCGCGACAACACATACCCAAATTGCACGTGCACCAACAAAATTTCTCTGCGCTCTACCAATACTGTGCACACCATGCACGCTATTATTATGTGTGTGCACACCACGTGCCAGTATTATGTGTATGCACACCACGCACCCGTATTATGTGTGTGCACATCGCGCACTAGTATTATGCATATGCACACCATGCACCAGTATTATGCGTATGCACATCGCGCGCCAGTATTATGCATGCATCACTCAATCCGCACCGCGCAATGCTAAATTTAGTGTGTCCACCTGCGTGTCAATATTTTTCCGTGCAACGCCAAATCTTAGTGCGTGCACCTGCACACCAATATTTTTCCGCACAGCACCCAATTTTAGCATGTGTACCCACACGCCAATATTTTCCATGCAACGCCCAATTTCAGTGCGCGTACCCTCACACTAATGTTTTTCTACGCAACACCCAATTTTTGTGCGCGTACCCGCACGACAATTTTTTTCCACACAGTGCCCAATTTTAGCGCGCTTACCAACACACCAATATTTTTCCATGCAACGCCAAATTTTTACCATAGACATTCTATAACTATGAAATTTGTTCGAATTCAGCCTGATAACACCCGTTCAACCTCTACAACTACAAATCGCTATGGGTTGACATTTCTGGAACAAATTTTTCCCACACTCAATTCACGAATTGAGAATTTTAATCAACTAATTTTGCCCATCTATCATGGCTTCAGTGTAACTTCAAATTTGACCAATTATAGGTATGGATTTACTAGAATAGATATTAAATCAATAATATCTCACAACATGGCCAAATGTCTCAAATTTACCATGAATTTAACAACAGAAATTGGGGATTTTTCCCAATTCCGTGCAATTGATGTTACTTTTTAGCATGGACGCTCTGCAACTTGAAATTTGGCCACTTTGAAATCAATCCTCTGTGAAATTTCTCTTCAACTCAACTTGCTCGGCCCATCTAGGCTCAGTGTTGAAAATTGAAGCTCTGATACCATATTGTAACATCCTCGTCCACCCAGGTCGGCCCATGCTACTCCAGAAACACTTTTGTTCTCTGCTCAACATATTGTAACATACTTATCATCCAACTAAGCTATGCCACATAAATATTTTTGAACTGCATGGAATTAAAACATATACACACAGAACTCTTTTGAAACTTTATATATATAACGTAAACGGAAAAACACATTATGTACATGCACGGAGTCATACTGAAATAATAATAAACATATACATGCAACATATACAAGAAATACCCATAAATACAAAGACAGTTATAAACCACACATAAGATAAACCCATAAAAATAAACACGTAAATAATAATGCAACATGTAATTTATCACACAATTGACACTTATCTTGGTAAGAATATCACCAACTATGTGCATACCTTACACGAACCTCCCAGCCTTAGACCACACTGCTCATCACTCTCAGCAGTGGGTCACCCCCCGAGCTGGGACTAAACTCCACCTAGGTAAAAGGATTCCTAACTAGACTAATGTATCATAGACAACAGGAAAGACTCTGTCACATGTGCCAATACAAAATAACATCCTACAGTCTCTCATTCCCCACATGACTATCCCACCCCACGAAGTGTGCCCCTTATTTTCTCAACAGTCCTTCGGTTTCCCCACTTCATTTCTGGGCTTCAGCAACAGGTCGGACAGGAAGTCTCAGAAAACTATAGTTGTAGTTTAGCACCTTCGAGAAATCAATTCGCAGTAATTATCTCACCCAGAGAGATTGATCACGGGTCTAGCAACCATCCTCTTCAATATCCCATGGGCCTAATAACCCGCTTCTTCAGTCCAGCTCCCATTGAAGCTAACCAACTACATAAACAGGTATGAGTACAGATACAGGTTCATGTACAGTGACAGAAAGGTACAGAGGACAACTGACTAACTGAGTGAATGATCTTGGAATGATTGAATGGATGACTGAATGATGGAAAATGAGCTAAGTCCAAACTATATGTATGTATGTTCCCAACTTGAAACTTGTCATGTTGGGAGCTACTTTGGCCTACTTGTCCCATCCTTAGAACTTAGGATAAATACTTATCCATACTTTATACTTAAGAAATATTATTATAATATTCCTTTTAGGCTTAAGCTCCCTAGATTAGCCCCTTTTCTTTAACTTTTATCCCCCATACTCTTTTATTATGGTCGGTCTGTGTCCAATGATGTATTTTATATTAATGATGAGACATATACAAAAATAGGCGCACTAGCATTTAGCATCTAGTCTCTCTAACCTAATACAAATATAAGCCTACTATCTTATAATGACTATCTCACCGGCCTATAAAACACAACATATACACAAAGGCTCCCTGGCCTCAAAATCATGCACACTTAAGTTGTTGTGCACGGTATCCTGGAATGTGCACACTTCATCATTTTATTGTGCAGTACATGCATGCACTATGCCATGAAAGGTGCATACAAAAATTATATCAAACAAGTCACCATCTTACGTACATTTGTATTTACATTTACAATTGGGTTCAGCCTAGGGATATCACAGTATCCAATCCTTGCTAACAATCCTCATTCCAATGAAATCAAGTGTCCTTCTTCAACATTTTTTCCATCAGTGCAGTAATATGTGCATACTCATTTATAAACTTCCTGTAGTAGCCTATATGTCCTAATGTGGCTCTTAATTGGAGCACTGAATTTGGTGGGTGTAAGTTCACAATGATAGCAATCTTAGCAGGCTCAACCAGTAAACCATGTTTGCACACTATGTGTCCCAACAATATCCCAAAAGGTGTGCCAAAAATGTATTTCTTGATGTTTAATGATATCTGACATTGCCTGCATCTTTCCAACATTATCCTTAAAACTTATACATGATATTTCAAAAGACTATACAGAGTCCAATTATCCAGATATACTTCTAAAAAGTGATGTATAAATTCCTTAAAACCAGCTATGACTACCCTTTAAAAGATAGTTGGTGCATTCTTCAATCCAAAGGGAATGAATTTATATTGGTAGGATCCCCATTCTATAGCAAAAGTAGTCTTATACCTGTCCTATGGAGCTATTTTTATCTGATGGTAACCTAAGAATCCATCTGTAAATGAATATGCTCCCTGGCCTCCGACATTATCCAAGACATCATCTATAAAAGGGGTAGGGAAAGGATCATGTAAGCAAACATCATTGAGTTTTCTCAAATATACACAAATCCTTATCCCTCCTTGCTTCCTTTCCTAGACTACCATGGGACTTATCCATTCAGATTTCTCCACTGGCTCTATGATACTAGCTTCCAACATTCAGTCAATTTATACTTTCACTTTCTTCTTATACACTACATTTAGCATGTAAGGTCTCTATCTGATAGGTCTAGCATCTATTTTTAGGTGTATCTTCATCTCACCTAGCTCACCTACTATACCTTTCATATCTGTAAAGGTTGTTGGAAACATGTCACTGTATTCGCACAGTAACTTTGTTATCCTTTCTAGCATTTGGTCATCCCAGTAGTCTCTAGTTCTTACCATTTTAGGCTTTTCTTCTGTCCCAATGTTAACTTTCTTGACCTTGATTGGTGCAGAAAAATCCTCTGACTCCAAAGGTGGACCTTCCACCTCTCTCTCTCCTTCAATCTATGTGATTTGAATGTTTTGTGGATCGTCTTCCTCTGGTTCTTACTCTTCCACATGATAACATGATAGTAACTATATGACTTCCTGTCTATTATGTTGTTGATATTATGTTATAATTTTGACCTCTGGTTCATCAAAAAATATCATTCCCTGTATCAGCTTCAGAGTTGAATCAATGTTGGGGTTCTCATGCTCAAATAAGAAGGTTACTACAAAATTCTTTAGTAATATTGTCCATTTTGTAGTGCCTTTTGACATCTCCTAGTCTATGTACCAGTTCCTTGGGATCCCTTCCAAAGTATGAATGAAGTGATGATGACATTCCTCTAGTGGTGCCATCCTCCATTGTGTTATGCATTTCTCTAGGTGTTCAACTGGTGTTCCTTTCCCATCATACTTATGCATTTTATTGCTTCCCTACTCTGTGCCAAATCTAATGCGCAGTATCTGTTTACACTGATACCAGTCCTAAATTGTTTCTTTGTGAAAACCCCACCATCTGGTACGTGTTTACTTGAGTGCAATATCTGGGGATAACAACCTCTAATTTTCCAAAAATTCCTCCTCATATTTTTTCAAGAATTCCTCTAAGTTTCTCAACCCATGAAAACTAGGAGGTTCCCTTATCTTTGTACCAACCCACCTTACTCCACAATCTATTCTTGTGCACCTCCTTGTGGAGAATTCATGTAGTCTCTATTGCCAATTCTCCAAACATGTATCTGAGTCTAAAGAAAATGATGTAATGCTTCTCCAGCTGAGTACCCCATCTGCAGTTGGGTTGACATAATCTTCTTCTCACACAGTGGTTCTGTATAACTAATTTATATCTTCCAAATCCAAACAGGTCGTTTCTACAAACCTTTCTTCTTCTGAAGGATCCAATGGTGGAATAACTCTATTTTCACCTGATTCAAAAGTCATTTTTTGTGTCTTCAAGTCGATCAAAACCTGGTTATCAAATGCCTAATCCAATCCAAGTAATGATGGGTAAGGTGTTGTTCCATCTACTATCTCTATCACTTTGAAATTTTCCACAGTGCGCACTCCATCCAAATCTACTATCAGACCTTTAAGCCTTCCAATTGGTAACAATTTGTGTTTATTTGATATTTTCAACTGGACATGTGTATATCCTATGTGGGTTCCCCCATACACTTCCATGTATTCTTAGGCAAGACGTTTACTTTAGCGCCTAAATCCAACATGATATCTCCCATGTTGAATTCCCCAATGTTTGCATTTAGCCTGAATTCTCTACTTGTTCTTCTTCTTGTATGACGATGATTGACTGTTTTCTGCTCTAACTTCCCTTCTACCTCTATGTTGCATCTTTCTAGTATATTTTGTAATACCTTCATAAATGATGGATCATTCAATAACTTAACATAAGACTGGAGAAAATTATTTATGGTACTTAATTGCTCTAAAGACTTCCCTTTACCGGTGTGATCCATTGAATATGGCATCTCGTACATTGGTGGGTCCTAAGTTTTCCGTGCAACTGATGTAGACACAATTTTCTTCTTGAGAAGATCCTGTCTGGCCTCCTTAAATGTTTCCTTTTCTTTCCACGCGTCAAACTGCTTCTGTGGCTCAGTATTCTTTTTTACCCATTGGTGTTAAGTCGGATCTTATTTTGTTGTATCATCTCTTGTCTTGGCTCCTCCTTGAGTAACTATATTTATGTTTTTCCCACCATCCTTGGATTCTACAAAAATCCACTGGACACTCTGGTTTTTTTGGTTCCTTTTTTCCTGAATCTTTCCCAATATTGTTGGGCATTATTTTGTATCATGGTCTGTTGTGCGACAATACATACATGTCGCAGGAAGAAGTGGACAGTCCCTTGCATAATGTTTGGGTTGTTGGAAGTTTTGCAACACTACTGGTCCACTACCTCGTCCAAATACTCCTTCGCCTCATCCTCCACCTTTGAATCCACCTCTATCTCATCACGGTGAATTGTATTGGGGTACCTAGTTATATTGTGTGAGATTATATTCTAGCTATGCATTGTTTTACTGCGACCATGTGAGGTCGAATGGTGGTGGAACCTGGTTAAAGGAAAACCCTCAAATAAGCCCCTTACTTGGTTGTTCATACTTGTTTGCTTCCTCTTTTCCTTCATTTATATTTCTGTTATGTTTTCCTACCATTAACCTTGTTGTCCCAAATAGGAAAATTGGTCATTTTGATCAATTCCCCCCCACAAGACAACCATCTTAGTTGGTTGTTATATACCTTTTATGTGCAAATTTATGTTACATTTAATTCAGTTTTTCCATACATAAATACTAAAATTTTGTTGTTTTCCTGCAAGGACATAACCGATCACCTACTCTATTCTCCTAAGCGGTTAGGGACCACATAAAGACCTATTTGAGGCAAAGGGGCCAATAGGACATCGAAGAAAAACATCCAATTTGATCGGTAAATCTACCCAATACCTCTCATATTCACTTTATATTCTCTTGCACTCATTCCACATTTTTTGGCTCACATACCCATGTTTATATGATTTTTTTGTGTAGATAGATTGAGTATTTTACTTGTGAATTTATGTTCATAAAATCTGATCTATACTTGCATATATAATCATCACAATTTCTTAATTTCAAACACTAAACTTCTAATATACAAGGAATCATTTGGGTATTTCATGCACATGGAGGCATTGCCACTTGAAAAGAGTCTCAACCCATTCCTTTAGGTTCAAGGGTTGTCCCTGGTTGTCCTAACTGAGTACTTCATAAAATCTGCACTAAAACACATCAAACAAGTTAAACCAAGTTGTTAGAAAATGAAAGAAAACAATTAAAACCCAAGGAAGAAACAACAAACACCTAGCTAACCAATCCCTCCTGGAGATATCTAACATAACAAGCATTTACTCCTACCTCTCAACCCTTAACCAACAAATGGCACATCCAACAACTAAAATATAACAAGTATCACACACACAAAGAGTCTTGGAAAACTTCAGTAGAGATTTATTACTATATTCATCCTCTCCTTTCTACAATTCCAACCCTCTTATTTATAAAGGATAGGTGAAGGCTTAGGTTTAGGCCACAAGACACTTGTCACTTTTGGAAAAGTGACAAGTGGACCAACCCTAAAGTCTTTTTGTCTTTTTACCAAAAAGAAATCCTATCCAAAACGTATCTTATCCAAAAGGGATCTTATCCTAAAGTGAACCTTATCCAAAAAGGGAATCAAATCAGATTTGATTTGACCCTTTAATTACAATGTATACATACCAAAAAACAAACTTATGCGAGACTACATATTACAAAAAGTCATTTTTCATAAAATGACAAAAATTGATATGCCACATCATCATTTGCCTTGGGATTTGCGCCACCCTAAAGGCTCTTTTATTTCTGCCATGTTTTTCAGCTATAGATGAGGTGTTTTAGGACAATTACAGGCCATCCATGGCTGTTGGATTCACCAGGATGAAGCCCCAAGGTGTGGGGAAGTTGTCCAGCTACTTAGGAGGGAAAGGGTCCTAAGGGATTTGGTCATTGTAAGTAGGAAAATCATCATTGCTCAGGAACTTTTTAGAACTGATTATGCCCCCCCTTTGTTGCCTATAAGTTTCCCTGTGAGTTGACTGAAGCGTGGCTTTGATTTGGGCTTGTTTTAGAGAGGGGACCTCCTTGACTTGAACCTTGAAAGGATTTTCCCCTATACCAAACAACCACAAAACTATTCTTTATTGTTCCCATGTTGCAGCTATTTCTTCTACCTTTTTTCTTCCTTTTGTTTGGTGCAAATCTGAATCCGAATGAATAAGATATGGCCCCTGAAAGGTATGCGGGAAAGAGCCGGTCAGGAGGCTAATCAAGGAAAAGTTTAAAATTGGGACAAAATTATGGGTTGGACACCAAAATTGATAGGTTTCTATAGGCCTGCATACCTGTATCTGAAATGGGGTTTCCTCATCCATCCCAATTTGGCCTTGGAGGCCCCCAATTAGGCCTCCTTTTGGTGCATGCTTATCAGGCCAATAACGAGTCCATGTCGCTCTAGGACCTGAAACTGAAATTATGGGCTGAATTTGTGAATTTTAATGCCATGGATGCATGTTGGACTTCGCCCCGGTCATTTCGACTATTCACGAGAGAAACTCCACCTCTGTATGGAAAAGTTATGGAATTAAACAAGCCAGTGAGCCCTAGGGGAGGGGAATTTTAATTTTATTATATAGTTAAATATACAAAAAAAAATTATAAAAAAATTTAATTTTATTATATATTTCTAATAATAATTTTACTAAATATATATATAATATATATGTATATATAATAAAATTAAAATAAAAAATAGAACTTTAAAATTCTTTAAAACAAATTTTAATAATATAAAACAAGCTATATAAAAACAAATTTAAATTTAAAATTTAACCCCCACTCCAACCTGGTGCCCTTGGTGTTGTAGGAAAATCTCCCTGCGGAC
>SNQJ01S0177221.1:0-19861 GCA_010110895.2 Picea sitchensis | reverse complement strand
TTGTGTACCAGTAGCCTGTGTGCTAGTAGACGGTGTACCAGTAGGCTGTGTACCAGGATCCACAACGATCCATTGTTCTTTGTCTACAAGAAGGTCCTCCATATTGAGCTTCCATAGCTCAAATTTTTTACCGTTGAACTTCCCTATCTCGATTCTAGATGAGATCGCCATTCCTCTTTCTATACTCGAATATCCACTGCAATAGCTCCCACTAAACCCAAGTTTATCACAGACCCAAGATAAACTTGATCTATCAAGACCGAGCCAAACCCTCAACAACAAAGGCGTCCCTTTGAAGCCAAAAACGAGCTTTGATACCACATGTAAGCTTTAAACCTGTGAAGTAAAGCAATGCATATAGATTCTTAAGAAAAACAAAATTTAATCAATGGCTCATTCACATAGTACACAGAGATATTATACCGGAAACCCTCAACTGGGAAAACCTTTCTTATATTCATTATATCGAATTTCACCATTCCCTATACAATATATACAATTTTTTTAGGTATTTCGTAGATACCAAAACCCTAATCCCTAAAACCGAGATTATTTTTAGTAATCCGTTAAAAATAGCAAAAACCGCCCAAAAATAAATTTCGAGGTGTTGCCGCGTACCCCGTCGGCCCCGAGCTACGCCTGATGCCGAACGCTGTGCGTAACCAGGGGGGGCATAAATGACCCCCTTGGGACCCCCCCTAGGAAAGTGCCCGACACACACAACACAAATAGAACACTAGTACGAGGGATCGTCGGACGCAGTTGTCATATCTGACGTGCCCACACACACACACATGAAAAGAATATAACACATACCCAACACCCTTTCGGAAACACCTATGAAGTAGATGAAGTCTCACCCGAGGTAGAGGCAGGGGTGGTTGCAAGACTCAGGTGTTTGCAATCTTAGCTAGGACACAGATCTGTGATTGTACTACTTAATAAAGCACTTAGCGTAGTTAGTTCCTCAATATGCAATCAACATCTACTTCATTAATAAAACAGGGCTTTGCACCATTCACACTGATATAACGTACTTAAGCACTTAGCATAAACAAAGAGGTAGATCTAGAAGATCAAGCACTAAGCACATTCATATGGATCAGATCTAATATTCTCACATGTCATTAGCACCAAGCATGAGTAGATCTGTCTAAATACATCCAAGCACTTAGCAAATAACATGTAAATCACATAAAGAAAAAGCACAAAGCAATACAACACAGTGTTTACGTGGTTCACCCCCACCCCGGGGCTACGTCCACCAACTCTTCTTCTTTATTATCTTCAATCAATCGGTTACAAGCACATAGCCATCAAAACCCTACTCCGCATAGGACATAAGATCTGCACAGCTCGCTAGATCCTTCTTCTTTGTGTTACAACACAAAGCCTTCCACCATCTATTATGACCACTTGCACTTAGCTTTGCAAGTCTCTCACAGTCATGCACAAAGTACTTACAAAACCCTACTTGCACTTAGCATACGTCACATAGATGCATGTATCTTCCTATAGATGACTATACATCTATTTATACATTACAAAATAGGCCTAATCATGGGTAAACCCATGGGCCAACATTCCAATCCCATTACATAATCCCAAAAACCCAAAAAGGAACGAAAAGTGGGCCGAGATCCCTTGATCTCTGCTTCGTCTTATGATCCTCCTTTGACAGGCTGTCGAAGTCCAAAAATAGGTCATTATGACCAAGAATCTCCCAAAACTTGGTCAAGGGCCAACAAGCCCCCAACACTCACCTGTGACTCGTCTCGAGTCACTCTGGTTTGATTAGTTCTGCCTCGAAGGCCTCGAGCTTGGCTTGATCTACTTCAACCTGCTGTTGTGCGATGACCTCTTGCTCGATGAACTCCTGGATCACTGCGTTGTTCATGGGCCCTTCTAGGCGTTGTTCTACTGTGATGACAACCTGTTCTATCTCTGCTCCTCGGATTTCAACCTCTGTGAATAATTGGCATGCCTTATCTTGCACTGTTTGAAGCGATTGAGTAACTTCCATCACTCTGCCTTGAATCGTATGGATCTACTGCTGGGCGGTGCGTTTCTCCTGAGACCGCTTCATTCTTTCCACGGTCGAAAAGGCCTTTAGCTACGCCTATAGTGTGCCTGTGTGCTTCTTTTCTTCCTTAAGCTGTGACTCTAATGCCTGTAACTCTGGATTCTCGGTGAGGTTCTCATATGTTTGGGTGCTACGGTTACTCAACTGCTTTCACTCCAAGGCAAGAGATTTTAGTTTGACAACTGCGCTATGGGCAGTTGCAATCTCTTACATCTTGAGGGGTCTCAGGCACAGTGCGGAGCTCCAAGTTTGCTATGAGCTGCTGGAGCTATTGGATTACTTCTTCAAGTTGTGCCACCTGTTGTGCAACTCTCTCTTCGGTCTTTACTTCTATGATTGTCACAGAGCGAAGTGATCCGTGAACCATTTCCTTTACTTCGAGTTGCTATGCGAGCAACTGTTCCTTGCTTTGTTGCAGTTGTGATTTTTCTTCATCCCACTTCACTTACAGAGAAATATTTTCCCGTTCTACAGTACTGCGTTGTTGTACAAGGTCTCTTTGTACTTGTGCCAAAGCCTGGGTAGATTGCATTGTTTCTTCCTGAGCTCGTTGAAGGCGAGCTTCGACTATATCAACGATGCGGTGGAGTTGAGCTGGCTCATCTCCCAGTTCTGATGTTCCTGCTGACAGAGGCACAATGGAGAATGTGCGACTAGATTGTAGTGCATGTTGTACTCCTTGGAGCTCATCCTTAATCCAATGGAACACCTCCTCCTACTTAGCTTCTTGCTTCTCTGCTATCTCCAACGAAGCATCATTCAGGGCTTCTATGATGAAATCGAAGTCGTTGGAGGTGAGTATGGTCTACATTTTGGTCATGGTTGCTTTCACTTTCTTCCGGGAGGAAGGTTTTGGCAGGGAAACCTTCCTTTTCTTCGAGGGATCCTCCTCGTCTCTAGGCGGTGTAACCCCACCTTTATTCTGTTCAACTTCTGCACCATCTATCTCTCTGCCATCTCCTCCTTGCTCTTCTGAGATGGAAGCGGTCTTCACGGATGCATTGTCTAAATCATGGACCTCTTCGGTCTTCTATATCTTGCTAGGTCCAGGTGTATCCAACGCAGTTTCTGGACTATCTAAATCAGATATCTCCGCAGGGTCTACTAGAATGAGGAGGTCCGTCGACCAGTCCTTGGTGATTTGTTCTAAGTCCTATTCTGTCAGCTTGTAGTAAGATTGAAGTTGTTGCTTGTGCTCATCAACGCGCACTATAATATAAATGAAATTGTGGTCCACGTTGAATTTCATTAAAGGACGAAACCTGTGGAGAGTATTTAGCGTGCTGCAAGGCTCGGACTGGATAGCTAAATTCAACTGATTGTAATATGTGTGGAATACAAAATTTTATTTCCATTGCTTGTTCATGTCATTGGAATACCATAGTGTACTGAACTTCACGGCCAGAGGTTCAAAGGGCTCAATGTCCGGGAAGGTCGCACCTTCCAGCATCTCCCATGGGATGAAAGAAATCAAGATTAGAAGCCAACTAAAGTGGAAATCACATCCTTGATCTTTCACTTCCTTGTAGTCCGGTTCCAATTGGTTCAAAAGGTACTTCACCCAATTCATTTGTAGGCCCTCCGTGCACTTCCTTGCGAGGTCGAATACAAAACCAGTGACTTGGGTGGGTCAGTTCTTGCAGACTAACTTTCCTGCGATCAATTGACAGGCTAGGTGCATTGCACCACTTTGGATAGAAGCTACCTTGTAGCCTCGTGTTCCTTTCTCGACATCTCCATCGGTGTCTTTTATCCTTTGAGCTAAAGCGTGATCCATGGTTTTTCTAGGATAGAAATCTTGTGGGTCAGGGCCTTGCATACTCAGCTCTGTGATCCGATTGATCAATGTCGGATCCACTGTGATATGACTGTTTAACCACAAGTATCCACCATGGTAACATGACAACGATAGTTTGACGCATGCATTCATTTCTTGGTGTCTTCCGAAGTGAGGAATCTTCATGACGTTGAGCAGTGTGGACTGCGCGAGGTTATGGGTCCATGACTGAGGAATTATCTTTGAATTCTTTCCTTTTATCCTGGTCAGGTACTTATGTGGGGTGAGCATGCTGTAGACCTTCCTGTCGCTGAGGTTGGAGTCGCTAAACTTCAATGCTGCTATATTTTCTTGATCTACGCGAACTGCACATATCCCCTTCGAGAGTTATGTAGTGACCAATTCGTACTCAAAGTCTCTAGGCACACTGTCTCGATTTATTGCGTCGCTCAAAGGTGGTAGATAGGTGGGTAAAATGATTGTAATCAACTTAGCATTCGCGAGATCGTCTCTGTGCTTGGTTCGCTTCTCATATACGGGTCATGATGGTCTAGCTCGAGCAGTGGACAGAGAGGCCGACAATCCTCTTGTCGATGATGCTTGTATACCGGTGGGAAATCCTCTCTCCGACATGACTCTTTCAGTCATCAAGTCGAGGAGTACTTCTGTTACTGATTATTCAATTGCAGTGAGCTCGTCAGACATACGCGTTCGGGATTAATGATATCGGGTTCACAATTAACTTAGATACTGCACTAGAATAAATAGCGAGAGGGAAATGATCACTGTATACAATTCACTTGGTTCACTGGCTCAAATTCTTGGTTAGCAAAAGTGTTCTCCGTGCATGGTGCGATGGGATAAATAGGCAACTTGACAACGGTTTGCTTGTAACAGGTATGAATCCTCATTAACTCTTGTTATGTTCGTTATGGCATGGTCCAACGGTCTGGTGTCGAGCTATAAATTCTTTTCGACCTGTTCGGAGCGACAGTCGAACGGATATATCGGTTCCAACGACTATATTTCCTCGGCATGGCGAAGTGCCATGTGTCGCTGTTCTGATATCCCGACGAAGCTCCCATTCTGCAAATTTTCTGTCTGCGAAGTTCCCTCTGGAACCTTCTGTAGCTTTTCAAACTTAGCTCTCTTCTGATTTAGCTTTCTAGCCTTCCTCCCAGTGAGCTTCGTCTTGGTAGTCCCTTTTCCATTATGATTCTTATCGTCTTTGGACATAGTCACTGCGCGTTGTTGAGATTCTTTCCTAGGATTCGAGATTAACACCTCTTCTTTATCCGAGATAGGTACCTTAGTCTTCTACAAGTCTTCTAATGTTCTTGCAGCTTCGACATCTAGGTCTCTAATGTTAAGTAGCTTCGACCTATTCTCCTATTCTTCAATCAAGTATGCGATCCTTCTAGTCATGAAATCTTGTAACTCTTGTCTCTTCTGCTCCAAAACTTATTCTTCTTCTTTTTGTCTGGCTTGATCTCTTTCAATCCAAGGTTTCCCTAGTAACATGGTAAACGAGACGCGGTCCTCAATAAATTGAATAATCTCAAAATCTTCTTTTGTCGAAGTTCCATTGGCATTCATAGATATCTAAGTGAGCTTTCCACATAGGTTTACCAGTTTTCCTCTGAATAGCCCTATTCCTCCTAATGAAGAAATCATAGTAGGCCTTCCTATAGATTTCCAAGTTCTCTCTGTCTTGATATTCACCCGTGTTTCCTCGTCTAGAACATAGTCAATGTCGAAGTCTCCTATTATTGCTTTAAGGCAGTCCTTGTCTTTAAAGATCTCTGATAATCTAACATGTCGGTGGTCATTCAAGGTTTCTTTCATCTGTAGCAATACCTTCTCTGATTCTTTCTAGGGTTCTGCTATAGCCTTAGTTTCTAGATCTACCTTAGGGTTTTCTTGTCTTATGTTCATACTTTCAAGCTTAGCAATCATTCTAGGGCAATCCAACACTTCATGGTTCATAGCTTTGCAACAAAGACAACTAGGTCTTCTCCCAGGGCATGCCTTAGCAAGATGTCCCGGTTTTCTACAGATGTAACAAAGGGTTAATCCTCTCTTTCTTTTAAATTATCCCCAGCTTCTCCTGTATTGCGCGCTAGGATCATAGGGGCTAACCTGCAATAAATTCTTTCTAGGATCCTGCATCCATTTGTTATTCCAAACATTCTTTCTATGCATAGGTATAACATATCTTTCAATATTCTTATCAGATCTACTCATATCAAATCTTCTTTCATCTATTAATACCCTAGTTTTCAAACTAGGACAAACTCTATTAAACATACCTAGATCCATACTCTAGAAACAAAAATTTCCACTTATCTTACTTCTACAGAGCACAAAGCTTCCAGATCTAAAACTTTTAACTATTCTTACCTTTATCAGAGCACAGAGCTTGCAGATATTACCTCTTTTTAATCAAGAATTCCCACTTTTACTTTTCTTAGGGCACAAAGCTTCCGGATCTTGCCTCTTTTCTTCAAATCAGACTTATTTTCCTTAGCACAGAGCTTCTTAGGTCAAGTAGAATGCTACGCACTATGGAAACAGATCTACGCTCGGAGATTTCTCAGTTTCATGATGGATCTTTGCACAAAGCTTCTTCTTTCTCAGTTCCCAGCAATCACAATTTCAGGTCCCGCAACGGAACCATTTGTTGGCACAGGGGCAGACTCAGGTTTCAACGCTACAACAACGCACCAACAAATCCCTAACTACCGACCCTTTCGACAACACCTACGAAGCAGATGAAGTCTCACCCGAGGTAGAGGCAGGGGTGGTTGCAAGACTCGGGTGTCTGCAATCTTAGCTGGGACACATATTTGTGATTGTACTACTTAATAAAGCACTTAGCACTGTCAGTTCCTCAATATGAAATCAACATCTACTTCGTTGATAAAACAAGGCTTCACAACATTCACACTGATATAACGTAGTTAAGAACTTATCATAAACAAAGAGGTATATCTAGCAGATCAAGCACTAAGCACATTCATATGGATCAGATCTAATATTCTCACATGTCATTAGCACTAAGCATGAGTAGATCTGTCTAAATACATCCAAGCACTTAAAAAATAACATGTAAATCACATAAAGACAAAGCACAAAGTAGGACAACATAGTGTTTACGTGGTTCACCCCCACCCTGGGGCTACGTCCACCAACTCTTCTTCTTTTATTATCTTCAGACAATCGGTTACAAACACAGAGCCATCAAAACCCTACTCTTCATAGGACAGAAGATATGCGCAACTCGCTAGATCCTTCTTCCTTGCATCACAACACAAAGAATTCCACCATCTGTTATGACCACTTGCACTTAGCTCTACAAGTCTCTCACAGTCATGCAAAAAGTACTTACAAAACCCTACTTGCACTTAGCATACATCACATAGATGCCTATATCTGCCTATAGATGCCTATACATCTATTTATACATTACAAAATAGGCCTAAGCATGGGTAAACCCATGGTCCAACATCCCAATCCCGTTACATAATCCAAAAAACCCAAAAAGGACCCAAAAGTGGGCCGAGATCCCTTGATCTCTGCTTCGTCTTGCGCTCCTCCTTCGATAGGCTGTCGAAGTCCCAAAATAGGTCACTATGACCAAGAATCTCATAAAACTTGGTCAAGGGCCAACATTGAATCATACAATTAGCCATTTCTTTTAATGTGTGATTCTTTCTCTTAGCAACACCATTTTGTTGTGGTGTATATGGAATAGTGTTTTTCATTTGGATGCCCTGTGTAGTGCAGTAACTTGTAAAATTATTGTTCACATATTCGCCTCCATTATCTATTCTTAACCTTTGAATTTGATGTCCAAATTTCTTTTCTACAAGGGCCTTGTAGAACAAAAACTTGTCAAAAACTTCTCTCTTAAGTTTTAAGAAGTAAACCCAAGTAAGTCTAGAAAAGTCATCAATGAAAGTTAAGAAATAACTACACCCAGAAAAAGAAGGAGAAGAAATTGGACCAAACAAATAACTGTTAACAAGCTGCAAAAGGCTCGAGGCGTTCCAAGAGGCACATATGTCAAAACCACCCCGATGATATTTACCGAGAACACAACCGACACAAACACTATCTCTGCATGAAACAGGAGGAAGACCAATCACCATCTGTTGGTTACATAGTTGTTGCAATGAACGATAGTTTAGATGACCGAACCACTCATGTCAAAGTTTGCTCAAGTCATCGCTATGAGAAACAAAAAATGATGAAAAATATGATGACCCAAAGTTTTAAAACTTGTACAAACTGGTAATATCATCAACAATTCCAGTTGCAAAAACATTCTTAGGATCTTTTAGATCCTTGATTACAAATTGGTGAGGTGAACACTCTATGGTTTTACCTTCACCTGAATGAGTGATTTGATATACCGATAGAAGGTTACAAGAAAGACTTGGAACACATAATACATCATTGAAATGACATTATCTACTTGAACTGTTCCAGATCCTACAACACTAAGAGATCTATCATCACCAACAAATATTTTATTGATGTTACATTAATTGAGAGTAGAAAATATGTCTTTATCCTTATCCATACGATAATATGCTCCAGAATTAATAAGCCACTCATCAGAAGAAGAAGTAGAAGTTGCATTGAAGGAGAAACCAGAAGCAGAAAGTGCATGTCCATGAGAAGAAGAAGAAGAAGAAGAATCAATATTGATGTTGTGCTTCTTCATCACTGCTTCTAAAGCTGCCATATTCTTGAAACATTTTGACTCATCATGACCATCTTTATCACAAAATTTGCAATTTATGTCAATCTTCTTATTTTTATATTTTTCTCCTTTGTCACCATTTGGAGCTGAAGCTATCTGAGTGGATTTGGGACCCTTATGTTGCTTGTTGTTGTGGTGAGGATGTTGCTTCTTGGGATTCTTGGGTTTATCTTTCTGCTGAGTGACTAAGGCTTTATTGGAGGTACCTGCAGTGTTGATCACTCCAAGTTGTACAAACTTATCTTGCTCTCTAATCAAAGCATCACAAAAGGAATCAAGAGTGGGTTTTTTATAAGTTTCCCCTAGAGCCTCTCTCATGGCATAAAATACATATACAAACATAGAATATACACTACCTAGCTTAGAAAAAATAAGATAGATGCAACGCTCTTCATCCATCTTTATCTCATATTCTTCACATAAAATTCTGAGTGTTTTAAACTTAGATAGATAATATTCAATGCAAGAAAAATCACTTGGACTTAAAGTCAGTACTTGATTTTCTAACTGTTGTACTCAAATAATATTGTGTTTACCAAACACAGATTCAATCTTTTCCCAAGCTTCATTGGGGCCATCAATTTGTTTAAGGTGGAACCTTAAATTAGGAGAGATGGGCATTCTGATTAGCCCACATGCTTCACCACTCCTATTATCCCATTTTACTTTCTTATCAACATCAGTGGATTATTTTTCCTTTCCCAAGGTAATCTGGTACAAGTCTTTACTTCTTAATAAATCCTCCATATGGGATTTCCATATGGGATTTCCATTGGAAGTAGTTGGTGGTGGTAAGCAAAAGATTACTGGGAGAAGTCATATTAAATATGCAGATAATATGGATTTAAAAATTGAAATTGATGATCTGGATAGAAATATCTTGAAAAATTAGGCGGTTTTAAAAAAAACAACACTGAAAACAGACTTTGGATGTGAAAGTTATTCCTCTTTTTAAAACAAGGCATAAACAATAACCAAAGGACCACATTGTGGTGTAAGTTGCTTTATGAAGTGACACTGAAGTTACTTTATAAAAGAAAATTTGCATGCAAAATAAATAACTTTAAAATAAAATATTAAAGCTACTTATAGTGATTCACTTTTATACTTGAAGTGAAATACACTTTACAATGGAGCATGAACTTTTTAAAAACAAACAACAAAAAAAGAGACTTGAACTCAATACCTCTTACTTAACAAGGCTACTAGGTAGCATATACCTGCCGAATATAATAATGAAAGTATTGTTTAAGGAGATAGGGAAAGAAGGAGTAGGCATGAAATGACTAGATGACAGAAATATCTATTACAATAACATTGGGGGAAGTGAAGGCAGCAAAAAGACTTCAAATTTGTTTACCAATAAGGTATCACATAAATGAGATTTAAAATTAAAAATTAATCATTATTTTTTAAAACTTTAGATAAAGGGGTGTATATTTTATGGTCAACCATGAACTAATAGAAAGTCAAACCTAACTCAACACTATATACCATGCCTATCGACAAGTATAATAAGACAACTTTTAACCAAGTGGGATAGCGAAACATATTGTATTGTTTAGAAAGATGATTGTTTTTTTTGTTGACGGCCTTGGAGAGCGTGCCAAAAAAAAACTATTTTCACATAAGAAAAAAATTTCGCTTCTCGATGACAACAAGGGTTAGATCTCGGTTAGCTTACCTAGAAAATGCACATTTTCCTATATGTTTCTGATTTTCTGAGATCGCATAGGGTGCGTGGAAAAGAGCATACACAAATCTAAAAGAGTAGCAATCTGAAAACAAACAATATAAAATCGAAATAATACTTTGCAAATTTAAAAAAAAAGGCATATTCAGGCTTTATACCTCCAGATCTAGCTGAAATGGTCATATATTGGGCAAACTGAAACCTTTTCGAGTAAAATGAAAATCGTTCTTGAATGAAACGAGCGCTCCGAAGGAAATGGAATAGTCCTCTTATCCCATAAATGTACGGAAATGGAAGAAAAAGAAGGTGAGGAAACTCGGCTTCACGATCTCGATCTACAACAGGAGCCGATCTTCAAACAGGCTCTGATACCATGTTCGACAACACAAATATTCCAACAGAGGACAAACACCTTCAATAACCACTCACACAACCATATCAAAGATCAACACACCGATGTTTTGACGTGGTAAAATCCCTATGGGGAAACATCCACGTCCCTAACCAATGCGACCACTTGGAGTGGTTTATTAATGAAAAAGAAAAATACTACAAAGATATTTTACAAGGGATTTTCTCACAATCGATCATCATCAAATGCCCCTCCATTCTCTTTAAATAGAGATCATGGACCAATCGAGTGTTAAGCCACAGATCAATGGTCGTTAAGATCGAGGAGAATATGAACCGTCAGATCACTCTATGTCGGGAACATATCGTGACCGTCAGATTTCCTAACTACAAATACATACTAATGCATACTAAAGAAACACACTAAGAAACACACTTTTACCTAATGACACATTAGACCAAGTAGTTTTTAACTAACTCCTAAGTGTCTAAATATCCTAACAAAAATTCCCTATCTCATAAATAGATAAACCTATCAATTTAAAGTTTGATTAAACTCTCATATTAAATTCAATTATTATTGTTATATCACTCCATTTTAATATTAATAAGTTTGTCAAAATATAATTGAAAATTTTAATTTAAAAAATTAATAAAAAATTAATTACTTTATTTATTTATGAAATTATGACCTCTTAATAATTATGGATAAAAAAAACCCTTGGATCGGGTGGTAGGGATAGAAAAAGATGCCCCCGCCACATGGAGGGTGAAGGCTTGTTAAGTTTCTCTCGTGTGGAACCTTCACTCAATGAGTGATGAGGAAGTACATATGCATTATACAAGAGCATGGGATTGTGATGGGCACTTAATGCAAGGTGAGGTCGAGTCTAGTTCTAAGAAAGCATGAAGTTGAGGGTTCTCTCGGTGGTACTACAACCATCAACATTTGGCATGGGATGAGAATGTATGTACATATGATAATGAAGAAGATAATTAATTTTGGTGGCACACGTTATTTTAATAGTAGGGTAGAGAGTTGATTTTTTGCAGATAAGGGCCCTCCAACTTTCAAAACCTATGCCAATTGTGTTGGTTGGCCAAATGGAAATGTTCTCTCTTTGTCAATCTGGTCTCGACCATTATTACTCTTAGGTTCTATGTGGGTGGGGGTCTGAGTTTCACCCTTCTTACGCTCACGATGTTATCCTCTTGATTGGTTTCCTCTCTTATGTCAAGCTCTGAGAGTGTCATTTATTTTGTAAATTTGGAGGGAACAAGGACCCATGTCCCCTAAAGCATGAATTGTTGGTGGGTAAGGACTGGTGGGTCACTAGATTCATTCTTATGTCATACATACACATGGTTTTGAACCTAATGGGCCAATTCCATCACCTTTTGGTAGTTTGGTGGTGGTTGTTAGGACTATCTTGCGTATTCAGAGTCTGGGTTCTCCAAGATTTAAGAGGGACTAACACCTTGGCTCTGGTACTCTAGAATCACAAAAAAGAAATGGAGGACACAACCAATGGAAAGAATTTTGAAGCTAGCAGACATGAAATGAAGAGAAAGAGGAAGTCCATGGCGCGAAGGGACAAAATGGAAATGTTTGGCTTCAATGGCACTGATGCAGAGAAGGAAACTATCAAGGCTCAATAACGATACCGAGAAAATACACTCCAACATATTCAACGGGAAATGAATGAACTAGTTGTTACAAGGAAAATCTCTCTATGGAATGGGGTAAACCGCAATAGACAGAATGACATGCAAAAATAAAATATAATCTCAAGTATGCTATATAAATGAAATGCTAACAAGACAAGGCTAAGAGCCTACCTCATCTGGACGTTTGATGAAGACCATTGTTGAGCACACAACTCAAAGCTTTATACATGCAACTTGTCCTCAAAAACCAAGATACATAAGCATATGGTGATATATAGTGTTATCATATAGATTAGCATAATCCATTAACATTCATGACAAATATGCCCATGGAATAATAATTCAAATATGTGCAAGATATCAATTGGACGAGAAAAGAGTATTTCTATTAAAATAATCAACAGAAATATATAGGTGACAAACTTTTGTAATGACACATATCAAAACCAAGAAACTAAGTCCCTCTAGCTAGGCCTCCACCACTTTAATCCTCCACCAAAGGAAATCTCATCTAAAGAAGATAATGAGTTTCTCCATCACAAAGAAGGAAGAGCTTGGGGGTTGGACAATGAGTTTAGACTTTCAAGGATAAAGGGATGCAGACTCAATATGAAGTGAAATTTCTTGAGAGTGTCTTTCCTCTCAAATTTGAATTCTCTCCTTCAAGACTTGGATATGGCTCAATTTATAGCCTTCAAATGGAACTAAAGGGCCGAGTTAGAGCGTTTCCAGTATATGGAAGGTCAAGGATCATGGATCCCGTTACATGGCATGGAAACCCAACATAATTTTTCATTTTGAGCACCAAACCCAATGTATGTGGGTTGTAGTGGAACAATCTACATATACGCTTGTTGTCTAACTGATAGGGCGCGTATATGTGGAAAAATGTTCTTTTTGGCTCTGGAAGGTACAAAAGGGGACTTCAAATCTACATAGGGAAATGGAAATTCCATCCAAGCAAGTTGCATGGGGTGAGGCAAAATTTGTTGTAACATATGCCCCCCAATGTGTGAGGTCAAAGGAGTATCTGCAATGGCTGAGATACATTATAATTCCCAGAAGCAAAGTAATGGAGACTCAACTGGAAGTGATAGTTACTCATGAGAATATTACAATTCATAATGACTTTGTACACATGGTTGTCAATCTGAATTACACTGCAGATCCATGTGGAAATATACCAAATAGTTGTTCATGGCCATGAATAGGTAATACAAAGCAGACACATGCCATAGGCTGTCATAGTCATGAAAAAGGCCTAGTGGAATCCAGTCTCAAAATCAATCTGAAGATATTTGTATACAATGGACTACAATCTGATCTCCCATGATCACTGAAGTCATATAGGTATTGGTCCAATGAAAGACAACAACAGATTAGGAAAGATGATATTGTAAGTTGGAGGTCTTCTACACTATCCGTCGAAGGTGCAAGTCTCCATCATGTGAATAAAGGAGTTGAGGTCAAACATAATGAGACTTTGTTTGATTACCAGTCATTAAAGTATACTGTTAACACACATGAGACAACCTACCGATAATGAAAGTAGGTATCAAGGCACTGAGTACATTCTTACAAGTGTGACTAAGGGTGTTGAGGTCGAACACTTGAAGAATCCATCGATCAGGGGACATTGATGTATTCCCAACTGTTGATGGTGGGAGAACCTGCCACTGATGACTGCAAGATTCTAGGTACTCATAGGACTCTAGGCCTCATTTCTAGAATAGATGAGATGAAGTTGATGGAAGGAAACCTACTGAAAGGTGAGAATTAGGGCATATCTCATCAATCAACATGAGGTACAAAGAAATATCTTGATGATTAGGAGGAGCTTAGATGAACCAACGACCCTGTGTGTCTCCCGCATGCAACAGATGCAAGCAGTGCACAAAAGAGACCCTTTGAATAACATCCAATGAGGAAGACTTCCAATAAAGGAGATGAAACCACGAATAAGGCTAATGATATCCAAGACACTGCATGAATCCCAATGTGTGAATATATTTCTTGTCGTTGAACACAAGGGAAACCCCCCAGTCAATGACCAATGAATGGATGTTGACTATTGGGTTCAAGGTTACCTACCCATAATTAAATTAGGACCAAGGTGCATGGTAGGACTACAACTTCATGTGACTCTGAGACACACTGAGGGTATGGATGACATGCAAATTCAAGAGTTATGAGAAATTGCCACAAGCTTATAGACATCCTTTGAACGAGAGCATGAGACATGTGGATAACTTAGGCATCATAGAATTGATGATAAAAACTCATGATGTAGGAGGAATCAATGAATTATCCATAGGGACTGGAAGCATAACCATGTCGGAGGAGTAAACTCTAAGTAACGAGCTCAACTTCCTAAGGTCATGCTAAACCCAAACTTTGGATGACAGTGGACTCAAATTTTTGTGCTTTGTTCAAAGGTGACACGACTGATGTCGATATGAGATAATATTCTTTTCTTGCCCGTATTTTTTTGTTTTTTTCATAGGAAAAGAAATGTTATGTTACAAGAGAGGAAACGAGTGTCATGAGTAAGCAACTAGCTCCAAATAGTGGAACATACCTATGCTCAATGCAAGGAAGTGCATGCGGGGCATGGACACTCGGGGGGACGTTTCCTCTTAGGGTACAGGGTGTCAAGCTATAAAGGATATAAACAAGGCTCTACTTGGCTAGTGATGCAAATTGTTGAGGTAAGAGGCTTATAATGAGAAAGCGAGAACTGGAAATAGGCTCAATATTGCAAGCAGGGTGATGGAATGCGATTACAACTTAACTGCAAATAATGTCCTTTTTAGTAGATTTAGTCCCCTAGGCCCGAAAAAGTATAAAATAATACCTAGGATAACTCTTCTAGCCAATGTTGACTAGAGTATTCCTTTTTCGTAAGTAGTCTACTTGGTCCAAAAAAGGGTTAAACTTTCACCAAATAGACGTCCTTTCAAAGCCATTTAAAGAGTGTGAAAGAGACAAGTTCACTCGACATTTTTTTCATTTTTTAGAGAGTCGGAAAAGAGCTTAACTAAGACTTGGAGGATGTTGTTATAAGAAACATATCATGGGGGAGGCTAGGGCTCCCGTGCAGAACTTTTTTCGAAAGTCAACAACCCACATGCAACTGACACAAGCTTGGGAGAACCCAAAAATTTCCAAGTTGAGGAGGATCAAATACTTGCAGAGGATCTTTCATCTACAATATCATTCCAATCAAAGGAAACCATCCTAGGAATTGGGGGGAGCATACTCGGAGAGAGTGGAATGCTCCCTTGTTCAGAAGGTATAAAACTAGAAATTCTAAGGGCATGGTTGAAAGACACATCACCCCGCAAAAGAAGAGTGGGATTAACTGAAGATTGCATGAGCAATTTCACTGCCTTAGACTTGTTACTCTCCAAGAGAAGAGTGGGATTGACCGAAGATTGCATCAGAACAACCAATTCTTCAATCGTTGGTTCAGTAGGATGCCAGACAACATGGTCAAGAGACACATCACCCTGCAAAAGAAGAGTGGTGTTGGTTGAAGATTGAATCTACACGACCGATGTATCAACCAAATAAGGATTAGAATGTTGGGAAACCAAAGATGAATCAGAACCTCAAGGGCCACTAGACAAGGACCTCACTTCTTGTACCATTGTAATAGCATGGAACAAATGAGTTAGATGATCTCCTTTGTAAAGTCTAAAAAGGAACTTGGGATTACGTCCTATACGTCTAGGTTTCTTAATCATATCAATGCCCCCAGCATGACTTCCAGTGGCTGGTGACATGCTCCCAACATGACTTACAGAGGCTAGTAGCATATCTCCAACATGAATTGCAAAGGTTGGTGATGTATGTGCAGCATGACTAGAAGTGGCTAGAGTTGTGCCCCCAACATGAATTGTAGCGGTTGGTTGCTGGTATTCAACATGAATTGCAGAGGTTGTTGACCTATCTCCAACATGAATATCAGAAGTTGGTGATATAATTCCAGTATGACTTGCAACGACTAGACTTGTGCTTCTAGCATGACTTGCAACGACTGGTTGTGGCATCGAAGACCATGGTCCTGGGAAATACTGGTTTTGAGAGGTTGTGGGCCAGTAAGGGTTCTGATATACACCATGGCCTTGTCCGAAAATATGGTATCCTCCTCCAAACTGATGCATAAAGGGTTGTAAGGAAATCATCACCAAGGAAGCCGCTTGTGAAGAGAAAGCGACATGACAAGGGTTACTCAGGTGAGGATATATGTTTCCCTCTAAACGAAGGAACTCCGTGAAGGGGGTTTCCCATACTATAAAACTAACTCCCCCCAGATGAAACACTAGAGGATAGAAGGAGGCCCACCATGAGAAAAGCGTTCGTAGGAACCGGTATAGAAAAAGAAGGATAGATGGACGGAATGTAATAAGTAGAACGACCTCCTATTTGAGCACTCGATCCTAGAAAAGTGAAGCTAGGATTGGGTCCAGAGGAAGGAGGGTTCCAACCTCCTATTGTAAGAGTTGGTTGAGGGATGCGATTCCCACCAAAAGAAAAGGGAGAATAAGGAGTCATCATGCCCCCAGACCCAAAACTAGGATTCACATAAGACGACAAGAAAGAGGATGACGAGTGCAAAGACATGTCTGGCATACCAAAAGAAAAAGGATTAGAGGCCCAAGGTATTGGTTGAGTATCATGATTCGACATACCACTTGGAAATACAAAAGGATTCATCCCCATTGAATGAGAAAATACCATGGGATGGGTAGCGCTAATTGAGGTAGTCACGGGGTCTCCACTAACCATAGCAATGAAAAATCACGACATAATACAAAATCCTAAGTCCAAATAATAATCAGAGAGCACACCAAAGTAAAGAAAAAAGGACAATGCACACAAACAAGATATAATGGTTGAAAAGGGGCCTCCCTCACTAGAGTAGGGATGTCTCTCCCAAGAGGGACCTGAGACTCCCTTCAAAATATTGGAGGTATCATAATCAATTATAAGGGCCCTCATGGGCTTAACATCCCAGTCGATCAGATCCCCCCAGAGAGGTAATCCTCCATAAAGGTTGTGTGATGTCCGACCCTTATCTGACTCAGGGTACTTGTAGAATAACCCCTGCAAGTAACCCATGTAACTACTTATTTCAAGCAACTAGAGTCACCACAATATAACCAGTGCGTAGATGAACAGTCGTAAGTCTGGTCCATCGTATAGGTAGGGTAACTGATCTAGAATTGGACCCAGGAGCTTGATGGGGCTCAGAAAGGCCTAAAAATCAAAGTTGTTGAATGCTCAATAAAATAATATGATCACAAAGTTCTCATCGTAAGCTTTCCGATGGTGCAAATGGATTGTAAATCTGACATCGTATGCGAAAGTTATCACATTTGGAAGTTTTTCATAAGCAGGTAAAAAGTCAACTGGTCAAAGGACACGTGGCACATTCTGGAGTTGGCACGTGGCATGAACAAGGTGACGTGGAAAAGTGCATAATTGACACATGGCAAGTTGCATAGGTGACAAGTGGCAGAGTTCTGTGTGGACATTTGACATCTGACTGGTTTCTACATGGGCCAATCCCATGACAACACGTGGCATGTTGAGATTGGTAAAATATGACAAGTTATTAAATTTTAAAGAGGAATTATATATTATAATATATGGTTATTTTTAAAAACTATATATATTGTGGTCATTAAAGTGGATAAGCCACGAATATTTTATAAACTGGACAAAGTACCCATTTAAAAAGGGATATGGTATGCCACGTTGTGGTATTATGGTTATAAAACCATATATAATATGGTTTGGATATGCTATATTAAAAGCACTTTATGCATATCTTATGCCACAAATATGGTTAAGTTGGTATTATAGATTGGGGGTTATTATTATCCATATTATATATGGTATTTCCCATGTCTTGTGCCATAATATATGGTGTTCAAACCATAAAAACGCGTCGAATATATTCTTGCCACGAACTTATGCCATGGGTTAAAAACCTTTGTAAAATATGATAATCACCATAAAAAAAACAAAAACAAAAGTGCGCTCAAGACATAATTTTGTGCCACGATTTTATTATATGGTTTTCAAACCTTATAATAAGGCACTCATTCCTGATTTTTATGCCAAAAGTGGATAGAACCATATTTTAAAGTATATTTCGCAGATTTCAAGCCAAGAAATTGTGGGTTGTTGGGATTTGATCCCACAACCTCACATTATTTAACCAAAAGATTTTTCACTGCACCAGGAGGTCGAATTAATGCAAATTAAAGCAGAACAATGTTATTTATGCAGAAAAAACCAGCGAACTAAGAGAATTTTGGAGGCCATTTCCGGAGGCTATACTCAGCCTTTTTCAGTGCCGTTAGTTGCCTTGGATTTTTGAGGTTGAGAAGAACACAATGAGATCAGTATGAAGTCCATTTGATGTACTTTTGATGTACTTTGCAAGCATTGAAGAATTAATAAAGAAGCCTCCCCCACTGAGACAAAGGCCCAGAGACGTAGGCAATTTTGTGCCGAACTCCGTTATCACTTCTCTTGTTATGGTTTGTTGTTCTTGTTGCTTTAGTTCAGATCTGTATTTTGTATTATGGCTGTGATATATTCTCTCATCTTCATCCTCTTTCATTAGCTTCTTAAATGGTTAATAATCAAATGTAATTAAAAACTCAACCACAGTCATTAAAAGATCTTTTCGGATCAAGCGGTATCAGAGCTAGTTGACATTTGGATTTGAGTTTTGCATGTTAACCAGGGAAAAGCTACAGCGTGGTGAAGGCGAGCTTGTTAAAGAGAATCTATTAATTGGATTGAGAAAGAGAGCTTCTCACAGCGAGAAGATGGCATCAGAAGAGGGACTTTCTTTTGATGAGAAAGAGTTTCAAAAAACTTTCCTTGCTATGTCGGAGATGGTGAAAGTTTTGTACGAGGATTACTTGGAACGGAAAAGCCCAGTTTTGGGTGAATCTTCAAAGGGAAAAAGTGAAGAGGAAGATGATCCTCCTCAGATTCCTCCTTCACCTCCATCATCACCTCCTTCTTCTCCTTCTTCTTCAAGTTCAAGTTCTAAATCTAATGCAAATAAACATGTTCATAAGTATAAGAATGAAATGCCATTGTTTAAACTTGATGTTAAATTTGAGTTACCCATATATGATGGTGTAGTTAATGCAGAGAGACTTGAAAATTGGGTCAGGCAGATGGAGGTTTACTGCAGTGTGCAACAGATCAAGGATGATGCCACACAAATCAAGTTGGCATCTTTGAGACTTCCAGGCACGACTCTCATTTGGTGGGAAAACAAGTTGCAAAAAAAAACGCAACAAGTGGGTAATGTATTTCCATCATGGAAAAGCTTCATTTCTGCACTTAGGAAACAATTCTATCCTTTGGGTTATAAAGAAAAATCATTAATTGAATGACAATCTTTAAAACTAAGAAAAGGACAAACAATGCAAGAGTATACATATGGCTTTCGAAAAATGGCATTGATGTTAAATATCCCTTTACATA
>SNQJ01S0177220.1:359-19845 GCA_010110895.2 Picea sitchensis | reverse complement strand
GCAGTGGGAGTTGTGAGAAGATATATGAACAATCCAGGTAAAGAACATTGGGAGGCAATAAAGTGGATTCTCAGATACTTGAGAGGTATTTCTAATCATGCATTATGTTTTGGAGGTTCAGAAATTGTTCTACAAGGATACGTTGATTCAGATATGGCAGGTGATAAAGATAGTAGGAGGAGTACCACAAGGTATGTGTTTACTATAGGTGGAACAACAATAAATTGGATTTCAAAACTGCAAAAGGTTGTTTCACTTTCAACAACAGAGGTAGAGTATGTTGCTGCTATAGAGGCTAGTAAAGAGATGATTTGGTTACAGAGGTTTATGGAGAAATTGGGAAAGAAGCAAGAGAATAGCAGTGTGTACTGTGACAGTGAGAGTGCCATTCATCTTTCAAAGAACTCAGCCTTCCATTCAAAGACTAAGAATATACAGTTGAGGTACCACTTCATACGATCCTCCTTGGAAGATGGACATTTGAAGTCGGAAAAGATACACACTAGCCAGAATCCTGCAAACATGTTAACAAAGGGAGTAACCAGGGAGAAACTGAGTTCCTGCTCAGTTTCAGTTGGTCTTCAAGAATGAAGATGAAGATGCGAAATTTTCCAGGTCCAAGAAGGTTCAGAGTCCAGCATATACAACAATGATAGAGTTGTTGAGATCAGTCTCCAAGTGGGAGATTGTTGGTTGTGGAGCTTGATTATCTTCCTAATTCAGAGGTCTTTTACTTTCAGCCATGTTTATACCCCATGAAGTATTTACACCCAAGAAGTATGTACACTCTTCCATGCAGGGGAGTGCAGAGGGGGGTACCCCCTCTGCGGGGGCTATTCCCCCCAGCTGGGGGGTCTGGGGGCAAGCGGGCCCCTAGCGGGGGTTTGGGGGTGAAGCCCCTGAAGGAAAAATTGCCTTGTAAATGTATATTGTAATTTCATTGTAAATCTGAACCATTCATTATAAGGTCACGGATCTAACAATAGAGATTATGTTAGGGTTTTTTCCCTAGAAGGCAACCCTCTTTTATGAGGGAAATGTATTGTGGCTATGGTTGATGGAGAATATTATATTCTAAGATAAGATACTGTGAGAGAAAGAAGAGGAAGTTACAACAGGTTTTTTGTAGGTTGTATCCCTTCATATGCTAGATAATAATAAAGGAAGGACCTGACAATTTCTCTAGTGGACGTAGCCCACACTGGGTGTACCACATAAATCTATGTCTCTATTGTATTGTGTATATTTTGTGTTTTGTTTCCTCATTTGTTTTATTTCATTACTCCACAGTCCTATTTTTCTAACACTATATCAGGTGAGACTATGCAGTGCACTCTGTGTACTGCATTGCCTTCTAGTTTACTAAGAGGGCCGATAGTTTTAGAGGCTTTGTTGGAACTCCAGTAGACTTGAACCTTGTTCAATCATGCTAAAGGTATAAATCAGATAAGAAACCAACAAATGGTTTCGTTGCCGGTTAGAACAACATAGGATTGAGTGGATAAGATCTGTTGAAAATCTGTTAAAAGAATGTAAGATTTGCAGAAGGTGTGCCAAAAGAATACCAAATTGGATGACAAGAAGGTGAGAGAATGTGTTGCTAGAAGGGGATGTTGAGACCATAGAATCCCACAAAAGTAGAGATCAAAATCTAGTTGAAGACAAAGGAGCTAGAGTTTGCACAGAAAGATAACAAAAACCCTAGAGTAACACCACACAAATATCTTGAGAAGTATGTGTTTACTGATCTGCATGAAGTATTTTTTCTATGATTTCCCACACTTATTGTAGGAGTGGATATTGAGGTTGAAGGACAACCACGCAACAAATTGGATCCGACAGCTAGAGTGGACCTCAGTTCAGATCACAAAGTTATAGCAGGTGAATAACAAATTCACTCGCGGAGTAGATTTTTGGCTTGATAGTATTGTAGCAGGATTTATAACAAAATTTGCAGTAGATACTGCGAAGTTGTACAATGCAACAGAGCAAGAGTTTCTACGCAGGCCTCGAGGAAGGTATATTAGATCGATGTATACTTCTATTAAGATATTTCTCTATAACAAAGGTGTAATGGCAATGGAGTCAGACAACTAAATTTCCCTGCGTGCATGGGAGAAGCACTAACAGAAAAAGGAGAAATGGAAGGAGAAATAGATAAAGGAAATAAGGCGCAAGCCTTGAAACCAATCATGATGGATGGAAACTAGATCAAGTGGATCATGGTGACAGCAGGAAAGATGTGCGGTGGAGTACCCTACCAATACAAGGTGAACACCAACAAGCGAGTTGTAGCCACGAGGTAAGGCTTGGCAAGTGATGAAGAGGAGGTAGATGATTTCTGAGATGTGGAGTAGATTGAGGAAATACTACGTGCAGCATATGAGAGGAAGACGAGAGGTCCAAGAGTGGGAATAGAAGGTAGCAATACTATCTATATTAATGTTAGTGTGGAACCCATAAACCCATGTCCGACCGTCACACCAAAAATAACACCACCATTTCGACAACCAGATTTCGGGAGAAGGAAGAAAGGAGGAAGTACATCTACACAAGGAATTACAACTGGGGGAGCCGGTTCATGAAGAGTTAGTCAAGTATCTACACCGTGCGGAGGTAGTAGTTCAACATTCAGGATGGAAGGACATGATCCCACCATCAGGTTACCATAATTCAAAGGAGAAGCGTCGGAGGACCCGAAGAAGCACCTATTTATCTGTGACAAGATCTGGGAAGCAAAACAGAACACATATGAGGACACTTATCTTGCACAACTAGCTATCACACTAAGGGATTGCGCACTGGATTGGTATATGAGTTTAGCCACAAATAATCCACTAGGGACAACTAAATGATTGCGGATATCAAGAAGTTGTTGATAAACGAATTTCAGAAGCCAAGTTCAGAGGACCAATACATGAACGAGATAATAGAAATCCGACAGAAACCAGGAGAATCTGTATGGGATATTGACCAGAGATTCAAGCGACTGAAAGGAAAACTTAAATATCTCAGGAAAGATATGGAGCACAGACACATGTTCATCAATTCACTATTACCACACTTAAAATATCCACTGCAACAACAAAAGTTCCAAACGCAGGAAGAGGCTCTACAGGAAGCCCTGCAACTAGAAGAAAACCAATATCAGAAGACAGATCCATCCATCGAGGATATGAAGGAGGATCTAAAGAACTTAACGTTCCAGCTAAACTAGATCAAAAGTAAGGAAAAACGAGAAGTCGTTTGGTGTACCACATGCAGGACATAAGGACGCCATAAGAACGAATGTCCAATATTCACGCAGTACATGGAAACATGAATGCCAAATCCATTACCAACATGAGGACTATGGTGTGAAATTTGTAAGAAACAAGGCCATCATCCATATCACTTCCCAATGATGCAGAAGTACCAAACAGTCCCAAATAGTTCATATTGCAACTTTTGCAAGTCAATAGGCCATGATGATAAGGACTATATGACCATGGAGTTGATGAGAGAGAGGACATCAGATGCATATAGGGTGCAGGCAGAAATGATGACCGGGCAAGCCGCACCTCAGTTTAACCAGGTACCAACCCCATACAACACTACGCAGTAGCAGTATAATACTGTGCAACAACCATACAACACAATGCAACCCCATTACAATACCGCACAATATAACCAAGTGCCTCATTATAATGCACCATGAGGGGATCGTGTTGGCTACATAGACGGAATAAGAGAAAGGGGAGGCTTTGGAAGAGGTAGAGTACCAGTGGTATGTCACAAGTGTCAACAGCCAGGAAATTATGAAAGATAATGTCCACTTCCATTAACGACTTATATGTATTGTCATGCATCGGATCATGACACAGAAGAATGTCCTACGTTATTAGGGAAGATCCAGGAAAAGAGGAATCATAACAATCAGAATGTTCAATGGATTTCATCAGAAGTGAGGGATGAAGGACAAAACATCAACATAGTTACATGCCGAGGAGATAAAATAGGAAACGACGCAGTATGACAAGAGCCAATACAACATCAATGAGTGAAGAAGAATGTTGAACCACGGAAGCAGTTCGACGTGCAGAACAAGAAGGAGATATTTAAGAAAGACAGACAAGAATTTTTTAAGCCTAACACTACATCAGCTTCAACCGCATAGCATAATAAGGAAGTACCATAGTACAAGATGCCTCATTGTTGGATCATACCAAAGAAATGCAGCCCTTGGGACAAGTAAGTACAATTAAAGGATTTTTGAAATAATGCATCAAATTACTAAATGATCCATCCTTTTTCAAAGTATTACAAAATATGTTAGAAAGATGTAGCATAGAGACAAAAGGAAAACTAGAACAAAAAACAGTCAATCACCTACATACAAGGAGAAGAACAAGTAGGGAGTTCTGGTTGAACTCCAACATTGGAGATTTCAACATGGGAGATATCATACTGGATCTAGGATCCAAAATCAATGTACTACCCAAGAAGACATGGCAATGTATGGGAGAGCCCACATTAGGATATTCCCCTAGTTAGCTGAAACTAGAAAATCAACACAAAGTTCTATCAATTGGGAGACTGAAAGGAGTAACAATAGATCTAGATGGAGTGCACACTAAAGATGACTTCGAATTAATAGAGATAGTGGATGACACAACACCTTACCCAGTATTTCTAGGTTTGGATTGAGAATTTGATAATTGGGCCAAAATAAACTTAAAGACACGAAATATGGCATTTGATTTAGGAGAATACAGGGTCATTGTGCCATTAGACCCATTGGAAGGGGAAAGGTTTGTAGAGCCTACTTGTTTGTACTTGGAGGAAATTATCCAGTTGTACAGAACAACTGCGCGAGATGAGGATTACATAAACCCAACTGCAGATGGGATACTCCGTTGAAGGAGAATCACCTCATGTGTGTCAAACTCAGATACGGGTTTAGAAAACTGGCAACAAAGGCTTCACGAAGTTTCCACAAGAAGATGCACAAGAATAGATCGCACAGTAAGATGGGTAGGTACGGAGATAAGGGAACTACCGAGTTTCCATGGGGTAAACGATCTAGAAGCATTCTTGACACTTTACGAAAATGAAGTGGTATAAAATCAGAGAATCTTAGCACTAGATATATCACTTAAGGCCACACCTGCAATATGGTGGGGTGCACACAAAGAAACAATCAAGGATTGGTACCAATGTAAGCGGTTAATGCGCATTAGGTTTGGCACAGAACAAAGAAGCAACCAACAGCAGAAATATGATGGACAGGGAGCACCAACAGAACACTTGGAGAAGTGCAGAGCGCTATGGAAAAGGACACCCCTAGAAGAATGGCCTCATAATTTCATACACACATTAGAGGGCATCCCAACAAACTGGTATACAGACTAGGAACTGCGTAGAGGAACTACGAGCTGGATAGTACTACAACATAAATTTGCAGTCACTTTCTCATTTGAGCATGAGAACCCCAACATAGATGCAACACATAATCAAATAAAGGGGGTGATATTCATTAAGGAACCAGAAGTCGAACTCATAATAGAATAACAACAATGGAACAAACAGATAGTGAAAGAATTGTTGTGATGCTACCATGTGAAGGAAGAAGTACAAGACAAAGACGATCCGCGTGATATTTAGATTGAATAAGTTGAAGGCGAAAGAGAAGTGGAAGGTCCACCTCTAGAATTAGAATTAATTGCTACGCCAATCAAAGTGAGTAAAGTCAACATTGGGACAGTTGAGAATCCCAAAATGGTCAACAATGGAGACTACTGGGATGAGCAAACAGTGGAAAGCATAACAGAGTTACTGTGTGAGTACAACGACCTATTCCCCACAATGTTCATAGAAATGAAGGGCATAGAAGGAGAGCCAGGTGAAATGAAGATACCAGTTAGAGATGACGTAAGACCGATCAGACAACGACCATACAGACTAAATCCAATATATAAGAAAAAATTCAAAGCTGAGACTGATAGGATGCTGGAAGATGGAATCATAGAACCTATGGAAGAATCCAAAGGGATAACCCCTATGGTATTTCAAGACAAAAAAAGGGGGGATAAGAATATGTGTCAATTTGAGGAAGATGAATGATGCATGCCTACATGACCCATTCCCTACACCTTTCACGGATGAAGTGTTGGAGAACGTAGGAGGACAAGAATTTTTCTCATTCACCTATGGATTTTTAGTATACCATCATATCAAGATAGCACTGGAAGACCGATACAAGACCACTTTTGCTACTGAATGGGGATCCTAACAATACAAATTCATGCCATTTGGATTGAAGAATGCACCAACAATATTTTCCAGAGTAGTCATAGCTGCATTTAAAGAATTTATCCACCAGTTTCTAGAGGTATACTTGGATGAGGGGACAATCTATAGTCTATTGAAATACCATGCAGAGGTATTGCGGTTGATGTTAGAAAGATGCAAAAAGTGCCAGATATCATTAAACATCAAAAAGTGCATCTTCAGAACACCTTTTGGGATACTATTGGGCCATATAGTATGCAAGCAAGGCTTACTAGTAGATCCTTCCAAGATCACAGTAATCGTTAACCTGCCACCACCAAAAACAATCCGTCAACTAAGAGGGACATTGGGACACACATGATACTACAAAATATTTATAAAATGGTACACACAAATCACTGCACAAATGGAGAAACTGCTAAGGAAAGATACAAAGTTCCAGTGAAATGAGGATTGTTAACATGATATGGATACGTTGAAAGAAAATATGGTAACAACACCAATACTAGTATTCCTAGATTGGGAGAAGACATTCCATGTACATGTAGATGCATCGACTATATCACTTGGAGCTATTCTGGCGCAACCACGAGCAGGAGAATTGGATCATCCTATAGTGTTTGCTAGCATAAAACTGTCAGATTCAAAGCAGAACTACAACACCATAGAGAGGGAAGGCCTATCCATGGTCTACGTGCTTCAGAAATTTAGACATTACTTATTAAGGAAAAATTTTAAGATGTTCACAGATCATTCAACACTTAAATACCTAGTCAACAAGCTAGTGTTGGGGGGAAGAATTTGCCAATGGATACTATTATTTCAGGAATTTGATTTTGAGGTAATAGTTAAATCAGGGAAGATGGACGCAGGACCAGATCACCTGTCAAGGATCACGAATGGGGAGGAACCTACAAATCTAGAGGACAACTTTCCATACGCATAGTTATTTTCAGTCCAGATCACTGATGAATACTTCACAAACATTATCCAATAATTGAGTACAGGGTCTGCACCACAAGAATATAACACTGTGCAGAATATTGCATGACACTTATGCAAAATGGGCGTAGATAGAATCTTGAGAAGATGTGTGCTAGAACATGAAAGACCAAGGATTTTAACAGCAACACATGGGGGAATAACAGGAGGACATTACACAGGAAAATATACCATGCAAAAGGTATTTTTCATAGGACTATGGTGGCCAACCATTCACAGAGACTCAAAAGAGTACTACTAAAAATGTGATGTATGCTAAAGGGTTGGTAAACCAAATAGAAGAGACGAGATTCCCCTGCAACCACATGTAAATTTGCAAGTATTCGACAAATGGGCAATAGATTTTGTGGGACCAATTAACCCACTAGCCAAAAGGATAGGAGCAAGGTACATTATCACTGTGACAAAATACCTAACAATATGGGTGGAAGAAACACCAGCCAAAGATTGCATCGCAGAGACAAAAACACACTTTTTGTTCGAGCAAGTGATCACTAGATTTGGTTGCCCAAGGATTTTGATGAGTGACCAAGGAACTCACTTCATTAAAAGTAATATTAAGGCTATGACTGAGGAATTTGAAGTCCATCATCAAAAGAGTACACCATATCATCCATAAGAAAATGGAACAGTAGAAGCCTTTAACAAGATCCTTGAAAATGCATTGACTAAGATCTGTAACTTTCATAGGGATGATTGGGACCTAAATATACCAACAGTATTGTGGGAATATAAGACCACATGCAAGAAGTTGATAGGACAAATTCCATTCAAATTGGTATATGGACAAGAAGCAGTGGTTCCACTAGAATTCCTGGTACCCAGTCTGCGCATAGTAGTAATTATGAACATGACATAATGAGGTGTAGTACATGATAGGTTGAATCAAATATTGATCATGGAGGAAGATAGGATCCTAGCAGGGTTCCACCAAGAAGTTCAGAAATCAAGGGACAAAGCTTGGTATGACAAACATATCAAGAGGAAAACTTTCAAGGAAGGAGACTTAGTATTGATGTATAATAGTAAATCCCTTCAACATCAAGGAAAACTCAGAATGCACTGGTTAGGACCGTACAAAGTAAAAACTGTCATAGATGGGGGAGTTGTATAGTTGAAGGACATAGGAGGTACAAAATGTAGAGGGATGATCAATGGGAGATGACTAAAGATGTACAAGGACAGTCACCCACCTGCAACTTGAAAGTCACAAAACAAAACAAGATATAGTGCAGGACATCAAAAGATAGCAACCAAGGCATAGTGCACCAAAAATAGAAGGAGCATGCATGCTCAACAATGCTAGACTTATGTAGACAAGGCCAGTGGTTATTACAAAGAGGAAACAAGCGGGAAAGGTGGATACGACAAAAGAAGCGCCAACTGACGGTGACTATCGGAATGGAATGCCAGAAACGACTAAGATGACGTCACATTAATTGCACCAACTGGTGATGGCAAGGGAAATTAATGGAAAGTACACGAGAACTAGAGGTTCAATTAAATAAAAATAGAGGTAATGTCTCTGACAATGTTCATGTGATGCTAACACAAAGAAAGCACATGGGAGCGAAAAGGTTATTGTGAAATCGATAAATGCACAGAGCAATAGAGCATACGAAGAAAAGAGTGAATGTTGTAGAGGTTGCAGAGAACACTAAGCTCGATGAACGACAACTTTACTACCATGGCACCACCTAAATAGGGAGAACCGATCCATACTGCCAGACAAACCCGAAGTAGTACCAGAACACAATCACAACCAAAGGGATGTGAACAACAACCATCTCATCCCCCATAAGTCATCAATGTGGATGAATTATCATTGTCTGATACAACACCAGGAAGCCCCGCACCTATTATGGAGGAAACCCATCATACAACACCAGCACACATGGACATTGATATGCCGGAAGAGGGACATGGCCAATAGGATGAGGATGCAGGAAACCAAGTGCAACCCAAAAACCCTCAAGAAGCCTCAATAGTCAATGGGACGACTCCAAATCAGGAAGAAACGACTGCGCTGAAAATATCACAGAAAACCACGTCAGAACAACCACAGGAGGGAGAAATGGAAGATGTCACTAGCCGACCAGAGGAGTATGCCAAAGAATGAACAATGGAGGTTGGAACCTCGAGCCAACCACCACAGCGAAAGGGAAAGCAGACGGTACCTAGGTGACCGTGCAGGAAACCCACCGCAACCATTATTTTGCCGCACATTCTGGAAGGGGTACATGTACCAACAAATTTGTTAGGCCACATAGAGAAATTGAGGTACTCATACCATGATGTAACAAAAACAAACAAGTTCCCAGAGTTCACCAAGCGAGTCTACTTATAGACTGTGGGTATAGGACCCTTTGGTGAACTAATTAATCAACCAGTCCAGTGGGCAACAGGACTGGCCAAAACCGAGATTCTAAGTCTGTTGGACCTACAACACTTTGGGAGGGGCCAATATGAAAACAACTATGTCAAGTAGTTGATGGTAGTCATGCATGGTGGATACCTATGGCTGGAACAACTCGTCTCAATAGACGTAGAGCTCATTGCATACATCACAGGTCTGCCATCATGGGGTGAGGATCTTGCACAGTTCCTAGAGGACAAAACAAAGGAGAAATCATTGACCGAGGAGATGAAGAAGTAATACAACACCGAAAGGGGGTCGTGCGGAATCATCATCAAGCGTATTATTGATGTCATGACAAGAATGGCCACAAAAATTATGGCATGCAAATTATTCAGGAAATTCCGCAAGGAGGAAGTCTCGATTGGGGTTTTCGCAGCTACAATGCAATGTGCTAAGGGCACCACACTCAGTTGGGTGCCTTATTTTTTGAATCTATTCCTAGATGACTTCAAGGATGTGCAAGATTTGGGGACAAAATTTCATTATTCATGACTCCTCATCCTGATAGTCGTGATTGGATAGAAGGAGCCAAAGTATTCATTTTTTGCCACTAGACCCACTCCCTGCCACGGAGCGAGATACTTATCGCTCAGGGCCGCTTTGGAATCCTATAACATAGATGCGAATGCAACTATATTCGAAGGCTATCTCAGTGACATACAGGACAACATCACCAACACTTGGAGGGTAACACCGGAAGCAATCACACAGTACCAGGGCATAGCCAATTTCAAATCCACTAGACATGCGATGTGGATATAGGCACAGAAAGATCCCAACAATCAATGGCTACAATTGTGCTACTACATCACGTAGATGGACATAGATATGGCCATTAAGGATTGGAAAGATGATTGGAGGATTCTAGTCCTCATTTGAGAAATACCCACAGAGATAGAAGAGGAGGAGGTAAGATAGGAAAACACACATGATGGGGAGGTAACAGTGCCCAAGAAACCAAGGACAGGTCAGAACAAGGGACAATAGAAGAAAGGGGGGACATCCAAGACAGGCATCCAGACGGGAAATAAGAACAACGCACATGCACCACAATTACAACAGAAATAGGTTGAGGCAGCATAGGGAACTACATCAAGTGTTACTCCACAAGAGAAAGGCCAGACTAAGAGGCCAATCATCTAGACGGGGGGTCCGTGCAAGAAGGCAAAATCACACAAAACTCCACCATAATACATGATCACTGAAGATGATGCGGATATGGTGGCCCAAATGATCCAGGATCGCACAATCGAGGATTTCGAGAATCCTACGTGCCAAAGGGACATAATTGAGGAAGAACTGGCACACATGCGACAACTCCTCATGCATCTCGAGGAAGCACAAGCAGCCGACAAAAATGTAGAAATGACCTCGTCAGCATCTCAGATAGGAGGTGAAGTTGGATCAAGCAAGCAAGACAAGATTCAGATGACAGCACAGCCGAGCTCAACATTTCACGTCACACCCATCATGTTGCGCATGGACGAAATAATGGGGAAGACACCCCTAAAGGACTTGGCTCAACTAAAGTTGGTATTGATGCGGATATCAACCAAGGTCTTGTACAAACTGCAAGTTAGCAATACAAAGCAGGTACAGTCTCATGCACGCACAAATACAGCAGAATTGCAGTAGACAAAGGACAATCGAGACGAGCCGGAATTGATACTCGAGCAGGCTAAGCTCAAGACCAAAGATGAGAAGAACCCCGCGAATGAGTTGGAGCAAAAAGTGATTGTAGCCTATGAGAAAATCTCAAATAACACGTAGATGGTCGAACTCATAGAGACAAAGAAGATTCATCAGATTATGTAGACAATCGATCAATACCAACAAGAGATCGAGAACCTCCGGGAGAATCTCACACCTACCACCCCACCAATGTTAAGCCCTAAATAGTGGCTCATTGCCCCTTAATTGGGGCATATTACATTAGTAATGTTATTTTATTTATGTCGGCTTTATTCCATTAGTTATAATTATACCTCCTAGTCTCCTATATATACCAAGGAGACATTTTCATTTTGAATCATCTTGTAATTGAACATTTATGTGGGCATAAGGAGGTTTCCCCCTCGAAGAGGATTATTATCTAAATTTATCTCTTTTTCAAGGTGTTGAGTACTTATTCTGAGGTTTTTCTATGCTGAATTGATATTTGGTTCCTAACATATGGTATCAGAGATCAAGGTCTTGGGGTTTCGCTGCTACATCTGATACACCTTGGAATTTTCGCTATAACTGTTTTTATACAATGTTTCAGAAGGAACGGCTTGGAGTATATTTAGTAGATAGAACAAGGTATGTTGGGTTAAAATTTAATTTCCTGAGGCATTTTACTTTTGGAGATACATCCTGTGCAAGATAGGTTCTGTAATCATCCTGAACTGAGTCATTGCATAATTTTTTCTATAAAAAAGGTTTCTGTAATGTTTCAGACCCTAAATTCTAGAGGCTATTTATAGAAATTAGTAAGGTATCTGTGGTAAAAAATTTATCTTCTAGTTCATCTTACATTTGTAGATACACCCTGTGGAAGATAGGGTATCTGACTAGTCCTATTGACTAATCTCAAGAAGGTGTTCCAGGTAAAACAATCATAACTTCTTCCTAGAGTATCCAAATTGAGTGAGACTGGTTGAATTGGATAGTGGACAGTCTGTAGTATTTATGGTACGAGTTTCAGAATTTTATATCAATTATTTTGTGCGGGGTACGCTATACAAGTGAGATCTCCGAGAACGGACAAAAATCAACAAGTTGTGGGGAAGTTACCATAAATTCCACTTAGCACATCCAATTTTGATTAGACCTATGGAATTACAGAGAAGAAATATCAGAGACATACAAAAAATAAAATTTCATACTCAAAAGGGCCAAATTTTTTGAGATACAATAAAAGGAAGATTGTCTAGCAGAACCACCTCAAAATCAAGGTTTAAAGTGATACTTGGCCAACATGCCACCAAAAAAGGGAACTTCTACACCAAATAAGCCTCCATACAATCCTACTTGGACTCTTGATGAAGGTGAAGAAATTCATAGGGACATAAATGATTTACAAAAGAAGACAGTAACAAAATATTAACTACAAGAGATGGAAGCTAAGTTGGAGGCAAAGATGGATGGTTTAAAAGAGGAGATCTTGGAAGTATTGAAAAATATCGTAATAGAGAGGACACTTGAAAGTGAAAATGTATCCCATGAAATTCATGATGAGGACGCAAGGAAGGAAAATCAAGAATGGAGAAACTCCAACTTTGGGTTGAAGACCAACCACGTTGCTAAGATCGATATGAGGAAGTTCGATGGAAAGGACCCTATCACATGGATACTTCAGATGGAGCAATTCTTTGATCTACATAATGTGCTACATACACAAAAGGTATGAATTTCTTATTTATATTTAGAACCAAATCAATTTGTATGGTATAGATGGATTTGTTCTCGCAAATCACTCGTCACTTGGACAATTGATGACGCCCTACTGCAACCCCTCAGGGCCCCTGTGACCGACCTCCCGGTCTAAAGGATCATTCATTCACTTCATGAGCCAGATCGGCTCTTTCGATTCCCTACTGGAACCATAAATTATCGATCCACAGGTCTTTTTTCGAAGCTCCCCTATGTGAACAGCACTAGGCATGAGCTCCACTTTCTCCAAGCGACCACAACGCTATAACCAAGGCCCAATTCCAAAGGCGCTTGTCGCAACTCGCCACTTCGCGAGTTCGTGAGTCAAAACTCCCGACTCCTCATTCCCAATATCGCGATACCTGAAATGTCGATACAGGTATGGCTCCTCCTTGTCAGCGCCCTCTACGCGTGACCAATGGCTAGGCTAAACGCTAGCTCCAGTCGCAACTTCGCGACTTTGCAAGTCAAAGGGTTGAGCTCTCATGCTCTTATCCCACAAATCCCTGAGATGCGAGAAGTCAATGGAGTGTTGACTCCTTTCTCCAGGTGACGCGTGTCCACCTATAAACCATGTGGGCCCCACCTTGTGGTTCAGCCATGTGTCCACACGAACCTCGGCTCTTGACACTTCGTGAATTCTGTAGTTGAGATGAGGTCCTCTCAACCTCCGAACCTCCGAATGCATGATACGCGCGATGAGGCTTTGATCCAATGGTCCTCTGTGGCCTAGATCCTACAACTGTCTCCTCTCCTCGCGACTTCGCGACTTGGAGCACCCAACCTATGGGATCTCACCTTGCGAACCTCCAAGTTCGCAAGATCCCTTGATCTCTACCACCTGTCCTCCTCAGATGGACGATCCTGATCCCTTTACAACTTCGACACTCGCGAAGTCGAAAGACTTCCCTCTATGACTCCTGATGTTCGAATCCCCGATATGGGAGATCTCGCGACACCTGTCCTCCTCACATGGATGGCTCCGATCCTTCTAGGACTTCGCCAGATGCAAATTCAAGATGCTCACCTCTGTGAGTCCCGGTGCCCGAATCTCCGAAATGGACGATTTCGCGACATGCGTCCTCTCACAGATGGACAGCTCAGATTCATTCGCGAGTTCATGATTTCTGATGTCGAGTGCCTGGACTTTCGTCCTCTAGAACCCCGAACTTTCGAACGCCGAAATACCAATAAGCCCATGTATTTCGAGACTTTCGCTCTGCTTACGAGGGTTTAAACCTCGAGCTCCTCTCGACAGATCTTATGGCTGTCGGCTTTTTTGAGCGGGATCCAATGGCTCAAAATCTCTTCAGCTCCGCACACTCTTCCACTCCTCCCTAGATGTGAAATCTTCAACAGTCCATATCTCTTCGGCTGAATCCGACGATAGTTGTGCTCCACCTGAGATTTTACACACTTTCTGCCAACACTTGGAAGAATTTCAAGTGTTTAAAGGCCTCGACCTTTGTTCTCCTTTGCCTGTGAGCTCTTCGACTTGAGTCCTCTTCTGCGTGTATAAAAACATTGCTTCTCCCGAGCTTTAGGGAACCCTGAACCCTTCAAAGAGTTATGTGACTTCTGCACTCCTTGTAGAGTCTTCGCACACACAGTGCTATCTCTTCTGAGCTTTTCAGATACTCATACCCCTAAGGGACTTTATCCTTCTTCCTTTCTCCTACAGATGGAGAACTTGGATGCCCTCCTAGCTATCGTTCACTCAAGCAACCTCTTGCTGAGTGATCAAGGTGTTCAACAACCCTGTGAATATACTTCAGTGGACTCTTCTTCAATCTCTGAACTCAAAGAGTTCTTTCTTCTTGTGCATGTCTGCACACTGACCCAATGCCCTCCTGGCAGAGTTATACAGAAGTCCTTAGAGGTTATGTATTCTATCTGAATTCACAACAGAGTTCTTCTCCTATGCACTCCTTGCACTGGCTCAATGCCCACTTGGCAGAGCTTTACAGAACTCAAAGAGAATTTATGTCTGCAACTATGTTTTGCCTACACAACCTTGCCTTCTAAGGTATTCAGCAACCTCAAAGACCTTCCCCAAGTTGATGATTTTAGCTACTGTGCCACCTAGCACGTCTTTGTCTAAATCCATAGAGTTCAGAAGTGCTTCTATGCACTGGTATTCAGAGACCGCAGTACTCTGTCACACCCTCCTGGCATGAAACCACAAAGAACCTCTCAAGCTTGAAATTCAAACAACTCCTTGCAAATGCAAACCTACAGCATACATTCATAGCATAAATAGAACACACACAGACATTCATTCAACACGGGAAATATGCAGGAAAAACTGTTGTTTGTATTAAATGGCAAATGCCTATTTTTAGAAGGTGTTCCTGAGCGCGGATTGTGACAAAGTCTCGGTTCCTTCTCTTGCACACTCACTCTCTCTTGTGCATACTCAACTCTTCTATTGCAACTCTCACAAAATGAGATCGAAATCGATATTTTACATGAGGGGGCTCTTCGAGATCTTCCCTCCAATCTCACCTACCCTATTCAATTACATTGAATGGGTTGTCTAGTCCACAATCGGATCTAGATATCAGCCTTACAAACATGTAAGTCCGACCTACTTCTACACATGTGAAAAGCACGGCCTCACGGATCAACAACCTAAGACATTTAATTACATTTATTCAAATTTAATTTGAAAACGAGAGTTGCGCCTCTTTTCAGCACGTGATTTGAAACCACTGACGTGGTTGGCTGGCTGGCTGGCTGACGTGGAGAGATGCTCCTGCATCATACTCCTCAGGTACAAAATTCATGAGCTCCTTCTTATGATCTTCCACTCTCAGTTGTGGAAATCCTCCTGGATCACAAATCATCTTCTAGAGTTGTCTCCTCACTCCACTTCCTTGCTGCTATTGTTGCTGCTATGTTGTTGTTGCTACTTTTCTGCTTAGCCTCTCCTCGCTGGCAGTCCTTGTTGACTTGATCATCAACTCCTTGATCTTCTCGATCACTTCGTCTAGCTGCTACAGTGGCTGGCTCTGTTCATGCAGTCTCCTCAGCTGCAAAAATTGACTCAAATTGGGAAGATCACCATGATCTCCCATGCCATCTTCTTCATCTTATGTGGCCTTAACTTGCCACCCTACTGCAAATTTCATCTCTGCAGTATTCATCACCTTTTCAGCTCCCTGGCTGAAATCTCTAAGCAATTCCTCAGAATTCTCCTATGCCAATACCTACTCATGGAAATACCCTACTGGATCTAGATTGTTCATCCAATCCTCTAGCATCTCTAGCTCCATCTCCCATGGAGTAATCAATCTACCTGCCTGCTCTTCAGCTTCTTCTGCTATCAGCTTCAATGTTGCAGCTTCCTCAACTTCCTAGCTGAAAGAATGAGCATTCCTCAAAATGCTCATTCTTTTCTTCTTGGGCAACCTTAGATATCTGCTCCAATGCTTCCCTGACAATCTCAGCTGGTTGTCCTGCTTCTGCTGTTGCTGCATATGCAACATAGATTTCTGCCTCCCCTTGGGCAAATGGTAGGAATATCTGAATTCCCCCAATCATTAGAAGATTCCTCAGACCTTCCTCTTCTATTAGCTGCATCTGGTGATCCAAACTCACCTCTAATTTTATGAGACCCTTAGATAGTCTCATCTGCTCATCCCTGCCCACCTAGAAAATTGGGATTTCTTCGCTGCCCTCCTGGAAGACTATGAGATCAACTGATCCCATCTTCATCATCACCTTAGGATGAATTGAACTTACCTCCGAGTCCATGATACTTTCAGACAGTCCCATTTCTGTTCCCATGCCCACCTGGAAAATTGGAAACTCTCGGCTGCCCTCCTGGCAGTCTATGATATCTTGCAACGATCTCGATCCATTGCCCACCTGGAAATGTGAAATTCCCAGGCTATCCTCATGTCAGTCTATGAGATCCCATAGTGATATCAACCCTTTGCCCACCTGGAAATTGGGAATTTCTGGGCTACCCTCCTGGCAGTCCTTGAGATCTTCAGCTGATCCCAATTCTTCCTCACTACTGAGGCTTCTCCCAGTCTCTGGCTCACATACCTAAACCACTTCCTCAGGTCCGTCGAGGTTTTCAGCATGCCTCAACCATCCTCTTAACATCCTACGCTGTCTTCTAGCCATCAACTCCTTGACTGGCCATTTTTCTTTCGTCTTCATGGCCCATTCATATACCCATCTCGACTTGGCGTTATGCTACATCTGTAATGAAAGATTTTCCATCTCCACTCTTATATCAGCGAGCTCTTCATCTATTTATGCTTTGCTCATCAGCTCTAGGTTTTTCTGATCCAGAATCGGATCCAGAATCCTGACAGGGCTAAAAAAGGCTCAAAAATGAAAGTGCTCGGAATCCAATGAAACCTACGCCATTGCGTCCATATCGTCTTCTTGATTCCATCCATATATTTACTTCATCAAACGGGCTCCATATGCGCAAGATATCGCGTTCTGTCCGAAAACCCAAACAGGCAAAAAAAAGGGGATGATTGTACAGTCCGTACAGTGCCACATGGCATGCTGACTATACAGGTCGTATGTCCATACAACTAACATGGAAACTCCTGAAGATGACACGTGGCACGCTGATGTGGCATACAACAGACAGTTGGACCAATCTATGGGTGACACGTGTCACCATTGTAAGGGTGACACATGGCAGATGATGACGTCAGCAAGTACAGTGGCAGGGAACGTGGCAGGTGACGTGGACCATTCGAAAATTGACACTTGGCAGTCTTCTATTGGTTGTTGAAGTGCCATGTGGCACCCTGTGGTTGGTTCGTGGTTTTGTATAAAATTTTATGGTTTCACCGGGGTCGAACCCCCGACCTTCCTCCGGGTTGTGGACTGGTAGGACCGGGCTAACCACCTGGCCCACGGCTGTTCCTTATTGTCTATACGGTGAATTTTATATTTGAATTTGAACAAAGCTTTATTCGGCAGGGGAAAGGGTCGGGGCTTAGCCCCAGCCCACGGTTCAACAAACATTACATGACCATGATCACGGGGAGTTGGAGGATAGGGCCTGGCCCCCGGTTCATGGGTGGTCCCATGTGACCCAGGTGTTAATCTAAAGCAGGGTGCGGGGGTTATGGTTCTAGCCCGAGATTTTATGTCGATGCCACAGGACTGGGAGTTAGCGCGAAAAGGAAAGGCCAGCGCATAGCCTGAGGAGCTAGCGCTCGACCACATGGCCCCATATGACCCTGCCAAGGGGGCGTTCGTCGGAAAAAGGGGGATTATACCCTAATTTTAAACTAAAGTGGGTTTTTGTTATGTTTTGGGATTTTTAAATGATTTTATGCCTGTTTTTAATAGATTTTCTCCATTATTAGGAGATATTGGGCATTTTTGGAGCCCAAATTTTGGGAGGAAGTTGGGGATGGATAACCAACTTTAGATCTCTATAAACCAGGCCTATTTGAGGCCATATAGGACAGTCAGAGAAGAGTTATACTGAAGAGAAGCCAAGCCAAAGCCATTTTTATGCAGGGAAGCTATTGAGGAGTAGATGCTTGTGGGCCATTTTTGGGAGCTCCGGACATCCGTTTTGCGTGTCGTTTTCTTTCCAGGGTTCTAGCGATCTGGAAGAACATGACTAGATTAGTATTGTAGCCAATTTTCATTGCTGCAATGTACTTTTGATATTTTGAATAGAAATAAAGAAGCCTCCCCCACAGAGACAAAGGCCCGGAGACGTAGGCAAAGTTGTGCCGAACTCCGTTATCAATTCTCATGTTATCGTTTGTTGTCTATTATTTCATTTCAGATCTGCATATGTGTATATGGCTGTCATAATTCCTCTCTTTTACTCATTATTTCATTAAGCTTCTCAATTGGATAATTAACGCATGCAAAATCAAAACTCAACCATAGTCAGTAAAAGATCCTACGGATCAAGTGGTATCAGAGCTAGTTGACGTTTGGATTTGAGTTTTGCATGTTAACCAGGGAAAAGCTATAGCATGGTGAAGGCGAGCTTGTTGCAGAGAATCCATTAATTGGATTGAGAAAGAGAGCTTCTCACAGCGAGAATATGGCATCAGAAGAATGGATTTCTCAAGATGAGAAAGAGTTCCAGAAAACATTCCTTGCTATGTCGGAGATTGTGAAAGTTTTGTACGAGGATTACCTGGAACGAAAGAGACCAGTTTTGGGTGAATCTTCAAAGGGAAAAAGTGAAGAGGAAGAGGATCATCCTCAGATTCCTCCTTCACCTCCATCAACACTTCCTTCTTCTCCTTCTTCTTCAAGTTTAAGTTCTAAATCTAATGGAAAGAAAAATGTTCATAAGAATAAACATGAAATGCCATTGTTAAAACTTGATGTTAAATTTGAGTTGCCCATATATGATGGTGAAGTAAATGC